>PVIJ01015022.1:0-38180 GCA_004024925.1 Scalopus aquaticus
ATATATATATATATATATATATATACACACACACATACATATATATATATACACACACACACACACACACACATACACACACACATACACACACACTTACACACACACACATACATCAATGATTTTGAGATACACTTTTTCTCACATTTTAACAACTGCAATAAGTATCTACTTGGCATCTGTACCACCTTAGATTAGTGTGATAGAGTACCACTTTAGAGCTGGTTCCATGTTCATTACCATTCTTTGTGTGTCTGAGCAACTTGAGAGACTGTAATGGATTTCCTCTGTAATCTCCAGTGCCTAGACAAAGCACTCAGTCAGAGCTGCTAAACAAATAGGACAATAAGTGAACAAACAATATAGCTAGGTGTCTGATTTTGTTGGGTAGTATAATCTCTTTGGATACCTGCCAGCATCTGAAAAATAATGTAGTACTTGCCATGTGCCATTCAAACTAGTTACATATATTGATTAATTTATTGACTTTATCTTCACCATAACCTGATGAGGTAGATTGTGTTTTTGTCTTGATTTCACAGACAAGGAAACTGAGATGCTGAGAAGTCAAACAACATGCCCAACCTCCTGTAGTTAATAATGATGGTGCTGGGACCTGCACCTACGTTGTCTGACTCCACAGCTTACAGTTCTGCCCCTTAATCAGTGACCTTTTATTGCTTGTGTGTAGATTGGTATAAGACTCCTTAATCAGGTATTCAAAGTCTTGCCTACTTGATCATCTACTACTTTCTGGATGACCAGTTTATTCCAGCCAGCCAGCCCCATTCCTTCTCACACGCACTCTCAAGAAGGTTGCAGGCCTCCATATTTTTTTTCATACTCCTCTGCCTACAATGGTATCTGCTTTCCCTTTATCATCCATTCAAATGCCGAACTGGCTTCAAAGCTCTTCCCCCTCCAACTTCTCATGTTGTCTTAGGCACCTTCTCCATCCTATAAGGAAATCCTCATTCTACTAGCTTACTGTCTACAATAGCTGGTGAAAATTATATATGTGCCAATCCATTCATATAAAATGCATCAGCATTTATGTTGTGGTAGTGTCTTGGCATTTTCTAACCCTGTTTCCACTTTAGATTCTCAGCTATTTAAAGATCAGGGCAAGTCTTACTTATCTTTGGGTTTTCTTCCAATTCTTCCTATTCCAGAACCCCAGTAGGATTAATGTTATTATGATGTGTTGATAGATGGATTTATTATGAGACACTACTTCTGTGTTATGCAAACTATTCCATTAACATTTTATTTATCATTCAAACATTATTGTGCACCCCAGATGTTCTGAGACCTGAGCTAATCACTATCATCCCTACAGCTACTATTACAACTAACAATATCACCTGACATTTATCATGTATCCTTTTTTCAGACATGCTAAGCAATGTATGCATCATCTCTTCTAATCCTACAGTAGGTCTATCCCCGCAGCTTACAGATGATGAAACGGAGGCTCGGAGATAGTAAATACTATGTCTTCTATGTATCGTGACCACTGACACAAGGACTGTAAAACTCATTTTGGCTTATCTTTGTAACCACCCAAGAGTCGCTGGCCTTCTTTAAGTCCACAGTAAATACTTATCACTTGAATAAATAGGTAGATGGATGGACCAATGAGTCCATTTTTAAAAAGTGAGTCAGAGCACTCAGTGATCACCACTGTGGCCCCTCAACCAAATGGACAGTGAATGCTGAGGCTGAAATGAAGTCATTTCCCCAGTTCATGCAAGTAAGAGCAGGAATGAGGAGGTTCTGACTAGCCGGTGAAAGAATATTTAGTCTTAGATAATTTTACCATGTGGACTGTCTATAAAGTGGAGTTAGAATGTGTGTTTTTGTCTCTTTTCCAAAGAATAGAATTCCCCAGGCAGTTGACACTAGATATCTTTAGTGTTTAAGTCTAAGACTTGTTGATTATTTTGACTCCCTCGAGGGCCTCATGGTTGCTCATAGTCTGGGAGGACATCAGCCCTTATGCTGTAATCCTCCATTTTTCTTTTCACATCTTTAAACAAGGAGAAAGTATAATTTATGCATGATAAATCAGAGATTTTTATTGAAACAGTTTGATTCCCCTGACCCAAATTGTGGCCTATAAAATGCTTTCACAGGATGTTAGAGGTCAAAGGGACAACAGAAAGAATGGTGCTAGCAATTCACTTCCTCTGCCCTCCGGACTCACTGGGCTCCTCCCTGGGCTCCTGACAGATGATAAGACGTTCTGTGAACTGTTTTCAGACGGGCCTGAATTCAAATTCCAGTTGAATTCTTATGATTTGTGTATCTTTGGTCAAGAATCTTAATCCATCTGAGCTTCAGTTTCCTTCTTTTTAAAATTGAAATTATATTATCTTGCATGATTATTGTGAAGACTAGGTGCTATATAAATAAGGCAGCTGCCACAATAGTACCAAGTACAGCGGACCCTTAAACCACACAGGTTTGAACTTTAGGGACCCACCTTTACTCAGATTTTCTTGTAGCTAGCCAATGTAAATGTATGGTCTCGAAAAATACAGTATGGTACTGTAAATATCTCCCTTTTGATTTTCTTAATAACATTACATTTTCTTTAGCAAACTATAATACAGATAACATACAAAGTAAGTGCTAATTGACTATTCACATTATCATTAAGGCTTCCTGCCATCAGCCGACTGTTAGTAGTTAAGTGGGGGTGGAGGGAATTAAAAATTAGATTTTTCAGCAGCACATCATCCCAGGCCAACTGTAGACAGTAAGTAAAAGTAAGTTTTTATTTCTAAAAGAGAGAAGCTTTAATAAAGTTGGAAAGAATCATTCCAAGTGGAATATTTTTCCCTACCCTAGGTTGGAATTGCATCACCTCCGTAGATTCATACACTACAATTTCTTTAAGAAAAAATAAAAGCTCTAATTAGTAACTAAGCGTGTTTTTGATATATAAATAAAAATTAGACAGTGATGAACTCATTGTAGTCTGGATGACTTTTCTCAGAACCTGTAGTACGTGGACATGAAGAGCTTGGCATGGCCTTTAACTTTTAAAAAAGTTTGGTGACCCCCAAGTATGAAAGAGACCTTTGGTCCACTCATGGCCACGACTCCACATCTCCAGCTCCCACAATAAGGAACCATTTACTCTGGCTTTGAAGTCAAATAGCATGTAGTGCTTCTAGGGCAAACTCATAAGCATCAGATGCAACCCTCCAGCTCCTTTTTCTCCTGCCTCAATAACTGTCAGGTCATGGGTTATGCTGTGGAAGCATCTATTAACCTGGGCCCAGTGTGACAGCCTCAGAGCCCTGCCAACTCTATCCAGACATCTGTATTGAATAAAAGATGAACCTTTGTTGTGACAAACTATGGTCTTGTGGTTAACCTAGCCTATGTTAATATATTAAGCTCTAGGTCTTAGAGGGTACTACGTACAGAACAGATAATTTTTATACATTTTAATTGGCACACTTGAAAAAAATCATTGTCCATGCATTCTTTACATCCTTATTAATCATTCTACCCATGCTTTCATTAGCCTATGTATTCAACAAACTTTCTCCTAACATCTACTCATTCCCAAATACTAGTATAGGTACTGAGGGTATAATTAATCAGACACATGACCCCTATCCTGAAACCCAGGATCTAGCTGGAGAAATGACAAGAAAAATTTGTAAATATAGTGCAATATAATAAGGGCTGTGATAGGTAAGGAGAGCGTGATGGAAGCCCAGAAAGAGGGACGTGAATGTCATCTTTGGGGAGCTTTGAACTGAGTCTTGGTGAATGAATAGGAGTTTTATTTATTTGTGTGACAAATGTTTATTGATCAACTATATGCCCTGGCACCGGGAATACAGTAGTAAGCAAGAAAGATAAGACAATAAATAAAGACACCAATACATGAGCACATTAATTTCAGAGAGATAAATATTGTGAAACCTACGAACAAGGTGACGTGACAGGGATTTACTGAGGGGAGACTAGCTTAGTTGGTCAGGGATGGTTCCTGTGAAGGGTTAATGGAGAAGGTGCCCTAGGGACTGGCTCTGCCAGAGCCCAGGAGGTTCCAAATCATGAGAAAACATACTGGGAAATGAAGCTCTCAGGGTCGACATGGAGCAGAAACATCAGGCCTCATTTTTTGTCAGGTATTGCCGGGAGCCTCGATTCTTCTTTTGTTGGATTTAATTTTTCCTTAAGTTCCTTTGCTTGATATGGGGAGTTTAAATATATCTCTTGCGGTGGAGGCATCTGTTATGGGACTCATGTGTTTTTATTTTAGGCATTTCACAAAGCAGTACACTGAGAAGAGCCGGGAACAAACGAGCAGTAAGCTCTAAGCAAAGAGATTGAAATAGGAAATTGGTGTGTGTTGTAAATTCAGAAAACCGCAGGCTCTAGAGTTTGAAAGGCCTGGATGTGGATTCCAACACCACTACCTTTCCAACCGGCTGATTTTAGGCAGAGGGCTACCTCTCCCTACTTCAATTTCTTCATCAGTAAACAGGAGACATATTAATAAGACCTGTCCCATAGGCTGATTATGAGGCTCAAATGAGATAAAACATAAGCATTCTTATCATGATGATTGGCAAAAAGAAAACATTCAGGTAACAGTATCAACTATTATTGGCACGATTACCATCATTTTCATCTTTACCTTTGTTATCATTGTCATTGCTTTCACATTGGAGGAAGGCATTCTTCCTCCCTGTATTTGTGAGGATTTTTATGAGGACTTTGATTTCATTTATTTCACAAATTACTTTAGACGACTAACTGCCCCTTGATAGATCAAGTCCCAAACTCACATCCTAGTGTTTGAGGCCTCTTGTATGTTTTTAGGCAGAATCCTTGCATCTCACCTCCCACTGTTATAACCCTCCTTTTGCCCTTCACACCCCAGAGTTCTCTCCTCTGAATCAGCCTCATGTATCTATGCAAGTCTGTTTCCACCCAGGATAAAATGTCCTCCTTCAACTGTAATAAAGTATGTTGAGTCTCCGTGCTGTAGTCATCAGGGGGAAACACGTCACAAATAGCTCATTAATCCTCGCCTCTAAAGAGCAAGTGAGACTCCCTCAAAGTGGTCAATTCTCCCCCAAATCCAGGCAGGGGGGTGGGTGATAACTATGCAGACCCACTTAGTCCTGCAAGACGGGGCTGGAGAGCAGCTTCCCTCATCTCTCTGACCTGCGGTAAGGTGTCCCCACTGAACCTCAGTCCATATTGCCCACGTAGGAAGAAGTTACCAAGGGGAGGTGAAACAAGACAGACGATCAAACCAACAAGATACTCCAAAAAGCAGCCTGCCCCACCCACTGTGAGGCATCGTGGGACGCTAGTTTTCTCAGCTCTAGATGGAATCCTGTCCCGTGTCTTTGTGGACACGTCCAGGCTAAATTCATTGCAGAGCACTAGAGTCCTCTCAGAGCTGATCCAGTTAACCCAGTATGTAGGAGGGTATGAATTTTGGTAGGTGGAGAATTATAGGTGTGTCTTAGAAAGCAATAGCCAAAGAATGTGTCTTCACGGGAAGCCGCTGATAGATGGAAAGTGGGAAGACCAGGGCAAGCCAGAGGGCAGAGCATAACTAATCATGGGCCAGCCAGGGCAGTGCAGGGTACTTCTCTATAGAGCAGGAGCAGGAGCAGGAGCAGGTCAGGGACAGACACCCTGGCCATGAGTGACTTCCCAGAAGCCAAATGCACAAGCCCTATCTGCTTGCTCCCATCCAGCCTGGCCTCCTGGGAATTTGTATCACTGTTCCTCATGTGGTCTGGGGACAAGTGACAGGGCTGAACTCAGGTAACCCGGGGGTCCTGCAGGAGAAGACAAAGGAGGTCTAACCACAGGATATCCAGTCTGCTACCAGTTTCAAAATACTTTTGAGACACAAAAAATTGATCAAACTGAAATCCTGCTCATTCTAAGAAAGTGAAAATGTAATGATAATTTAGGGGTGGGATTGGCCAATTCTAGCAGAACTGCATTCAGAGGACCCCTTCTCAGCACACATCTAACTGCTCTGACTTAATGCCCTCTGACATTTGCAGATAGGCAACTGAGAAAGTGCACCTAGGAACCAAATTGTCTCATGAGGAAAGAACAAAGATGTTTACATTTTGCTGCTAAAATGGCTCAGACTACTGCAGAGGGAGAACGTTGTAAGATTGCAGGGTGCCTTGGACTCTGTCCCTACCTTGGGAAGTAGCTGGGGGAAGCGGAGAGACAGACAGCAGGCTGCCCTGCTGTTTGCCTTGCTGATAGTAGGACTCAGTCAATATTATTGAAGGGTGGAAAATTAATGAACAAGTGAAGAAACTACATTCAGTTAAGTAGGAAATGCAAAGTAAAAAAGTTTGCAAGACATTAGCTCCCAGATTCTTGGCCCTTGAGCCCACCTGATATTCTGGGTCATCTTCTAAGAGGTTGCAGAGGTCTCTCATTTCATGCACAACTTTGTAATATGTGATCCATTGTCCCCATTTTATAGCCTAGGAAAGGCAGGAACCACAAAGGGAAATCACGAGCCAGGGTGAGATTCATTATTGGAGGACTGAGATTCATGGACCAACATCACTTATTGGAAGCTTCTTACGAACCTGATAATGTTGCATGGGCAACAGCCATCTTATTCCTGAGAATTACCACTCCTCCCAAGGAAATTGTTCTGTCATCTCCATTTTAAAGGGAACTGAGGCCAGCTCTCACACTGCAGTTTGGGTAAGCAGGGCTTGCTCTGTGCTGCCACAAAGGATCAAGGCCTGGATCCCAGGCATGAACCTGGAATTGGGCTCACTGAGCATCTGAATCGTTGCCTCGGGGTGGGGGTGGGGGATATATGTAGCTGTTGGTACAAAGAAGGCGCAGAGTCAGCAGAGGCTGATACCCTCCGACCAGGAGAACATCTTTCTCCTCTCTGCAGGCCTCCAGCTCTGAGTCTTAGGGGCTCCTCTGCCCTGCTAAGGGGGAGGTCATCCTACCTCTGCCTAAACTGAGCATGCTTATGTCATTTATGCTGCTATTCAGCAGCTCCAGAGATGGTTGGACTGGTGAACTGGGTTCCAGTTGTCATTTCAGCCCAACTCAGAACCCAGACCTACTCTGATCCGGACTGGTCGGCACGCATGATGTAAGAGCAGAATTGCTGTGTGAGCCCAGCTCTGCCTGTCTTCCTTCCCCTGTCTCACCAGCTCTTCAACCTGTTTCTCCTACTCTTCTGGGACTGGCATCAGTAACGCCAACCTCTACCCCATGCCAGTCACTTCCTTCCTGAACGGGAAATGGACTACTTTGTATTATGTCTGGGAGTGGGAGGTGTAAGGATTTAATTTTTTTTTGCCTTTTAAGGATAGGAAGTTAAATTATAAGGTTTCTAAGTGCTTTTCTTTATTCTCAGAATACAGGTACTTCGGACTGACTCATCTCTGATGGGTCCCCTCTCAGCTGGTACTTCTCCAGGCAGGGCACCCAACACACCACATTGCTATTGCTCATGCAGAGCTCCTCGACAGACCTTGAACCTAGGGCCACATTTATTTCAGCACGTATCCATGGCATTCTTGAAACCTAGGAGGTATTCAGTGAGTAGTTACATTAAATGATCAAATGCATGTATACAATGATGAGAACCAGTGTTGCCCCAGAGACTGTGTCCTCGTGGTGGTGTGGGACCCCCAAGAGTCTCACTTCCTTTTTCTAAGGCAGGGTAAAAAGACTCAGCTAGGATAATTTTCTGTGTCTAATTGAGAAGAAGAGAAATGCAGGCAGAGTCTCATTGTCATCTGGAATATTCAGACAGGCCTGTTTTCAAATCCTAACTCCTCCACTCCCTAACTGGGTGGTACTGGGCCTGTTACAGGGTCCTCTCAACTGCAGATTTCCACAACAGAAAGTACACATTGAAAAACAAAAATCAAAGCAAATAAACAAAATCCTAACACTGTTACACAGTATTTACTATTTATACACTGTCAGAGATGTGTGACTACTGTCACCTGTTAAGCAGCACAACTCCATGAGGCAGGTGCAGTGTTGACTCATTTTGCAGAGGAGCAAACTGAGACACAAAGAGGACACACCTATCCAAGGTCACATAACCGGTGCTGGCAGAGCCAAGATTTGAACCCAGGTTGTCTGGTTCCTGTGTCCATATTCTTAACCTCTGTATGTAATGCTCCTATCAATATGATAGAGAAAGAGCTTGGACTTAGTCCTCAAGGGTGCTAATTTCAGATCTGCTCCTTAGTAGATGTGAATTTGGGGAGGTTATGTATCCTCTCTGGGCTAAGCAACTTCCTCGTCTTATCGTAGAGAAAATAGAAGATGATGACATGATAAATTAGATAGAGCTTTGAAAGCTATAAAAAATTTTATATACGTGAAGTGAACATTAAGTTTTGATGCCAAAGCCCCTGAAATGATACAATACAGTGCTTGCCTTATATGGTGTGGACCTGCAAAAGCAATTGGAAGTTACCCAAACAGGAAGAGAGGGAAGGTAGGGAAGGAAGAAGAGAGGGAAGGAAGACATAATTTAACAGTATTTTCAAAGACATACTTCAAGGTAAAGATGTTTACCAAAATAAATACGTAAGAAGCAGTATATTGCCATGATCTTGGATTTGGAAATTAGACAATTGTGGTAGGGATAGGCATCCAATCCCAGGACTTCTATGTTCTAACTGTTGAACTTAGACCTGCGGCTTCACCTAGTCTTAGTATCCTTGTCTGTCCAGTAAGTGACACTAAGCCCTTCCTCGTTGGTTTGTAATGGGGATTACATTTGATCCTCTAAGATAAGCCACAGGCATGTGGGAACTGCCCCACCACACTGGTCCCCTTTCCCCACAGTGGCCGAGTCTCTTGATGTCTCTCACTGTATCCAAGAAGTTGCTAGATGTCCACTTTTGGAAATTAATTTCCTGAAGTGGGGAGAGGGCATTCAGAATAAATGCTTGGCATGTTCATCCTTTTGCTTACCTGCTTACAGGTGCAACTGGTGAGGGAAACATTCCCTTCAGCAGGGGTCTTTGTTCTGCTGCAATTAAAGGCGCCTAGCTAATCCTTCTGCTTCCCAGATGCTCTTGGAGCCAGATATATTTTTAGCGCCTCTCTTTTATATGCCTCACTCTGAAGACATCTTATTATTCATTTCAAAACTTGACAACTCCTATCACTTTGTCCGCTCATTCCACTCTGATATACAAAGGAAGAACGAGATGTAGCAGTCTAAAGCCAAGTTTGCTTCTGCTCAGTTGGGTCCAGAGCTGTGAGGATTTCTTCCAGCCAAATCTTCTGTGGAGTCCCTGCTGGGTGTCCGCTGAGAGTTGCAGGTTCTCCCTCCCAGCCTCATCCCCCTCGTGTGTTAGAGTGGCAATTGACAGGCCGTGTGTGGGTGCAGTGAGGGTGCCGCAGATGCTCCTGTACAGCCACAAACCAGCGGTCACAGCGTATTTCTGGCACAAGACTGAAAAGTGTGTGGGAGTGAATGACAGAGCCAGGAAAAGCATTGCTAACGTCGAGTCATGTGCTCAGTAAACATTTGCTAAGTGTTGACTGTGCAGCAGGATATGTGCTAGGTGAGGGCATATATTTTACATAAACAGAATTTCCATTGAAGTAACAGCATCTTACCGTGCTCTGGGCAGCAGGTTAAGATGGTGCGTGTTGTTCTGTCAAGTTCTCCAAACAACTCTCAGGTGGAGACGGCTGTGCCCATCACCCGGCTGAGCCAGCACAGGCACAGAAAGGGTTTGACTGCTTGGCCCAACATGTGAATAGAGAGCCCAGGCTCTGCCCTCTAGCTCCAGATTTTGTGCTCTTAACTACTGCTCCACTCTCCCCCTTGTCTCCAGCCAGACACCCCAATTCCCTGGACCTAATAAGACAGTATGTATATTGCACTTAGGGCCTCATGCTGTTGGTGCAGATTATTATCACCCATACCCTGCCATGAACACAACTTGTCATTAAAGTAGTGAAAACAAATTTTATTTGGGAACAACTGACAGTAGCCCAAAAAGATAAGCTCCATTCTGATTGGCGCAGACGTGACTGGGCATTTTAATGGGCGAATCGGGGCACAAACATAGCCAGGGCTTGCACAGAGGCAGGGAAGTGAAAAATGACTAAAATCCTGAAGGGGGTTGATCCATGTGAAAACCAAATGGATTTGCGAATTGGTGCCTTGACCAAACCTCGGCTCCTGCCCACCACAGACACCGGGAGACAGATGTTGCTGGAATGGACAAGGCTCTTTGGGCAGCCACTGTAGTGGGCTAGGGTCATCCTAGGGGTGTGCCTTGCGCTGGTAGAACCGTGTTAGTGTATGTTTAAGTCTTTGTAGGTCGAGATTAAGGCCAAGTAGAGAAGGGGGAGCAGAGGAACCCAGATGGAGTTTAGGGAAGGAGAGCTATTGCTAATGGCACCTTCTGATTTCCACCTCTGATATGTGCACCAGCTCTGCCCTGTGTACAAGCCACTGGTGTCCTATGTACATTCACGAGTGGACGTCTAGGAGTTCCAGATGGTGTGCAGGTCTTCCGTCACTGCGAATCAGAGTATCGAGTGCTCTGAGCACAGGGACAGAGGTGAGAGGCTCAGGGAGACAGTGGGGGCAGGGAGCAGATAACCCAGCCGGGAAATGAAACCCTGTCAGCATCTGTGGGGCAGGGTTCCAGTCACCATCTCTGAAATCCCAGTGAGAGCCTCAAAATGACATAACAACACATCACATTTTGGTTTTCGCCTGTCTCTGCTATAGATTATAAAGAGAGGCAGAAGTGTTCACAGAAGGCCCATGCAGATGACCTCAGATGGACACCCCTGAACACCCAATCCCAAATCCCCCAGACTTCCCCAAAGCCGCTTAGCTCTGTGTTGGCATTTGAACATGCTTTTGCCTGTGCCTTGGAATATCCTCCCCCCTCACTCCTTATCTTCTGTGTATCATTCCAAATGTCCATTCCTCCTCTCCCTGGCACCCTGCCCCAAAGGCTGTGACTCCCCCTGCTAGGTGCTCCCTCGGTGATTTCTCAGCGTCTTTCTCTGAGAGCCCACCACTCCCTGCTGTGGTTATCGAGGTGCCCGGCTGTGTCCTACAGACCACGTGCTCCAGGGGGGCTCAGCTGCCTTTGGTCCAGATGCATGTCAGGCACCCTCTGCCTGCAGGACATTCAGCCCCTAGCAGGCCTTCTGTGACTGCCCTCTGAGAGAAGATGGCGCCAGGGTTCAGGTTGTACAGCGTGTGCCTGCTGTGTTTTCTGGCCCTCCCAGGTCCTTGCTGTCACTTCCGTCTGTCCATGCAGTCTTGATGGTGAGCCTCTGAGACAGCCTCTCACAAAGGGAACACCCAGGACCAGTGCAGGTCTGTGACTTTCCCAAGGTCACAGTAGAGAAGAAGGCAGCAGAGTGCAGGGATGATCCAGACCCTCTGGTTCTGACATTGAGAACCACTTTATTCATACATTTCCCTGTTAGATAACAAAAGGCCTTATGCTACGAGGCAGGAAGACATGCCCAATCTCTAAAAATGACCAGAGCAGCCATTAAACAAAGAGGCACACCCCCTCACCATAACCACCCCCGGCACCACAGTTCAAGTTCTTCAGAAGACTGAGCCTCTGTTACCAGAAAGCTTTGAGTGAGGTCCTATGGGTTGTGGACTCTTGGCTTGGAAGCAGGGTCTAGAGGAAGGTAGGATCCATTTTCAGCTCACAAATATTTTACAGCACTATCCCAAGACCAGAAAGTCTGTGGCTTTCATAGCCCAGAGCAGAAAGGTGTCAGCCCAAGACCACTTGCAGCCAGGCCAGAGCCCTGGACCCTCCTCTCCTGCGGGACCGCATTTATAAACATCTGTTCACCAGGAGCCACCTGCCCTGACATTTCAGCTGTGCCTTGGTACCCATATTCTTGGCCCGCATCCCAATGGCTCCAAGCAGGTGCTGCTCAGCACACGCTCCTTCTGTAGCTGAAGAGGACCCCCTTTGCAGCCCACTGAAAGGGTGAGCAGCAGTGAAGATCAACAGCAGAGCTGAGTAGAAAGGAGCCGGCAACTTTAACCGCACCAGTTTTTTAACCTGGTCTTCAAAACCCCATACCCTGCCCACCCCTGGCTGCCTTTTCACACCTCTCTCTCCCTAGCATCTTAGGCTCTAATAATCCCAAACTGATGGCATTTTCCCTTCTATGACATACTGTTTTATATTTTACCCACATTGCATCTTTTTGTTATCCTTGTGGATGTAAGATCTTGATCCCTACCACCCCCACTCGAAGTAGTCAAGTCAGGTCTCCATTCCTAGGCTGTTTTAACCTTTATTATGGCACCCATCCAATATTCACTTATCATTCAACAAATCATTACTGAGCCCCCACTAAGTTTCATACACTGTGTGAAGTGCTGGGGATGCAATAGGTAGCCAGAAACTGAACGAGGACTGCTTTCCTAGTCTCCATAGTTTAACAGAGGAGACAGATATTAACCAGGTAATCATGCAAATGAAGGGATAATTACAGACTGTGCTGTGTGTTAGGAGGAAAAGGAATGGTTTTCTTTGAAAACATTAAACAATGGAACCTGACTCCTTGTCTTCCCCAGAGACTAGGCTCCTCATGGGCAAGGATCTTGCCAGCTCTAGTGTCACCCTCTGCATAACGGGAGAGAGACCCGTGGCCAGAACAGTCTCGGAGGCAGGTCAGCGCTGGGCCAGAGGCTCGGGGGATTGGATGCAGGAGGCACTGAGTGACTAAACCAGACCTTCCTGCCTCTGTCCTCCCTTGGGTGACAGAAATGCAAGCCAGGAGGGAGGGGATGAAGGCACAAGTGAGCAGATAGCTGGGCAGAATCTGACCATCACTGCCCTTAAGGAGACAACCTGCACATGGATTTTGCCATCACACCAACTTTTAGCATCAGCTCTGAACTTCACCATTCACCCCACATTGATTGGGCAAGTTGCTAAAGACACCTGCACCTCAGTCTTCACATGTCTAACCAGAAAATGAAAGAGCCAAGTGTTGGAGTCTCTAAGTTCATGTCAGTGCTGCCCTCTGACACCCTGAGATGAGCTGAAGGAGATGGTACAGGAATGGTGTTTGGTGCATTTGCACCAAGGCCACTTTGTGCTAATTTCTTTTACTGACAGTTCATTTTCCAAGGCAACAGTCTAACAAATCATGGGACCAATTAGTGTAAGGAAAACAATTGATCCTGGTCCGCAGAGTGTTCGGCCCACCACCTCGGTGGCTTGGCAGTGTATTTGGGGAAATGCTGCACAGCACTAAATGGAAAATAATTGGATAGACACAGCTATAAATTGCATGGCACTACACTACACTCAGCGTCTGATTTAAGCAGCAAAGTCTGACAGTAATAGGAAAACTAAAGGGTGTGCTATTCTGCATTGAAAAGTGGAACAAAGTCGGCAGGAACCAATCCTGCCCCTCATTTTACACATGGGAAAATTAAGGCTCATTGAGGGAGCAGAGCTGGAACTAGATACTTAAGATTTAGTTGCCTCTCCACTGCGTTGTCTAAGGGAAGCCTTCAAGTCAAAGGGTCTGGAGATCAAGGCAAGCTGATGACTGTATACCCTTTCTGGAGCTGCCATAACCAGTTACCACAACTGAGTGGCATCAGCCACAGGACTGTTCTGTGTCTTAGATCTGTTGTCTCACAGTAGGACCCAGCCTTCTGAGGTCCATGAGCGAGGACCTCTCCCGTGCTATGCTACTGGTTTCTGGTGGTTTGCTGGCAGTCACTGGTGTCCCTTGGCTTTTTGACGCACCACCCCAGCCTGTGCCTGCATGTCCATGTGAGTCCTCCCTGCGCATGGGTCTGTGTCCCACTTTCCATTCTTCTTACGGACACCATTCATATTGGATGAGAGGCCTACTCTCTTCTAGTGTCACTGACGTTGAATCAGTTCCATCTGGAAGGGCACAATTTCCCAATAAGGTCACACTCCAAAGTCCTGAAGTTTAAGACTTCAACCATAAATATTGAGAGGGCACAATTCAACATATAATGACAATTTAAAAAACAGACCCTTTGAGCTGGAGAGGAACTGCCATTTATTAAGCATCTCTAGGTATCCGATAGGACACTAGGAATTTTAGCAGCTTGATCTTATTTAGTTCTCATCTCAGTCTAAAGAAGGAATAGGGCACTATAACTTATAGCACTAAGGTTCAAAAAAGGCAGGTGATTTGTCCCGGGGTTGCAGCAAGTACAGATAGAGCAGGAGTCCAGATGCTGATTTGTGTCTATCCAAGGTCATGCGTTTCCTCAGCACCACGTGCCCTAGTAAAATGGATCTTAGATGCCCTATTTGCCACCACTCCCCACTATCCACCTCAGCTTAGAAATCAAGATACCAGAATCTAGACGCCTAGCTTCTCATTTCAACCAGTGTTCTTCACACTGGCTGCATTTTAGTCAATTCGCTTTTCTCTGAGTTTCTTTTTTTTTTTTTAATATTTATTTATACATAGAAGCTGGGGTACAGGCCAGAGGCGTGGGGCGGCGAGAGGGTTCACCAGAGACAGAGTGGGGAGCAGAACAGGCAGATCAGAAAAACACTGCTGAGGGGAACAGCGGGCGAGGCAGGAGAGGTCTGCGGCGCCATGTGGGAATCTCCCCGGCTGGGTGCCGAACTCGCATCACGCAGTGCCGAACAGCTCCACAGCACAGTGCTCAACCGCTGCGCCACCAGGGAGGCCCCTCTCTGAGTTTCTATCCCACATGCAAGTCTTCTGTGCGACCAAGGCAGAAGTTAATTTCAGATCCATTACAACACAAAAGTAATTTCCCGTTACATATAATGACCTCGTTTCTGCAGTGACTTGTGGCAAAACACGCTGTTTCATTTCCATTCATCCACACTTATTTACCTACTTGCTACAGTAATTTTATACCATAAGCTAAAATGTTGAAATCATTGGTTACATCACTAAACACCTACAATGGTTATTAGGATTCTTCATGCAGAAAGAAACAGAAATAGAAACAGGAGATTTTAGAAGAGTGAAAACACAGGCAGTTAATGTACATTCAAAACTGTACTCAAGTGTGCGGAGGCTGCCTGGGGTCTGGGGCCAATGGGACCTGGCAGCAATTTAGGGTTCTCTTTAATCAATGGTGGTTCCTGGGATGAGCTACTGACCCCCACTGAGTGTCAGTTACTGCAACAGTAAAATAGGGGAAGTTGTATGTGGGGTTGTGGGGCAAGCAATGTAAGAAAGGATTGTGGCTCAGCGTGCCTGGTTTGATCGCTAGTACCTGATCTGTGTCTATCCAAGGTCATGTGTTTCCTACACGCCTGCATGCCCTCGTAAGATGGATCTTACATGCCCTATTTGCCACTCTCCACTATCGATATGCGTGTCTGGAGAACCTTCTAAGTCTGGGATTTATTTTCTCAGGTTTCAGAAGTGTAAGTTGTTTCCATATGTTAAGTTGTTTCCTACTTAAACTTTTAAAAAACTTGTTTGAAAATAAAAAGGTTTGGGCAGATGTTTATACTGACCTGGGGAGTGCAAGAAGGAGCAAAGGAAACTGACAGCTGTAGTTCTAAGCACTTCTAAGCATTTTTGGACCACTGAGGTGAACTTGGTGAAGGCCTTTTGCCTGCAGCCTACTTGCAGTTAGTGAAGTGTTCAGCTCCTTGCTTTCTCCTGTTCTCATAGGGAGAGGGTCTAGGAGGTGGAGAACCAAGTCTGCAAAGAGTTAAATTTTTTTCTGCAGTATGTTATGAAAATATTGAAACAAACAGAAAATTTCAAAGAATAATTCTAAAACTTAACCTTTGCGGTATTTGCTTTTTCTTACTCTCTTTGTCTCTAGATAGATTAAGTGATCAATAGATAAAATGAACAGATAGCTAGATAATAAATAGCAACATTGGGTATGCTTATGGCTACTGGGATTTCATTGCTTCTTGACCCACACTGTAAACAGTGCTCGAATACAGTTTTGAAGTCATGAGTTCATATTGATAACTTCCAATTCAAGTGTAAAATTACAGGCTATACTTTTCATTGTAGCTCATTTTTCTTTCACTGAAAATCTTGCTAATAATAATGTATTTGTGTATTTGCTTTATCCTAATATATACCCAGAGCAATTTCAGAATTGCAATTCCAGTATTAATGACTGCTAACAATAAGCCAGCCATACACTGAGCGCCAGTGAGACTTGCTGAGCCCAGCTCAGTCTCTGGGTAAGTCACTTCTTTGAAAGCATGTTTGCTCCTATCTAAGACAGGGAGAATGATGATCCCTGTATTGCACAGAAATCTTGTGGTTGCATATAATAGCAAACTACCCTCAGACAGATATAAGCAACAAAAGAAATCCACTGATTGGGATTTCTAAAAACCATATGATCTCATTTCCCAGGATGGTGGGGTCCAGGTTCTTAGAGGAGATCAGAGTTTGATCTCACTCTCAGTTCTTATCTTTTCCCTGGTCACTTGACTCCCAGAAGACATGCTTGCTCCTCACCCTTTGTCCATGCCACATGATTATCCTGTTACCCCAAGGGAGGCCTCACCTGAGAGAACCGTGCTGGGTGACTAAACACTGTACAACACTCAGACTGAGACTCTCAAATTCCGTTGCCTGGGAAAAACCCAAAGTATCATGAACCTATCACATAGCAGAGACACTGCTAGATGCTTTAAGTGGTCTTCCTCATGCCCCTTATGAGGAAGGGATCATTCCACTTTGCAGAGAAGAAACTGAGGCTCAGTGAGATCAGGTGACATACCCATGACCTCAAAACTAAGATCTAGATCCTTCCATCATGCTCCATGCCTTTAGGAAATGGGGATCAGACAACACAATAAACAGACTACTTTAAGTATTTAGCAAAGAAAGGAGACACACATGCACATGTGTGTGCATGCACACACACACACACACACGTGACTTCTGAGCGCCTGGGCTGTGTCTTACTCATCTCAGTATTTCCAGGGCCCAATTTACCCTGGTTCTGAAGGACTTTAGGAATGACTGTGACTGAGAGAGCAGCTACTCCACCCTGCCCCTGACTGTGATGGTGCTGGAGCACGTCTGGGTCATATGACAGGTGACTTTGTTTGGACCCCAGTGTGAGGACACTAGTGTATCTCACCAGAGCCAGTCTCCAGTTTCAAGTGGCTTTCTCTTTTGAGCCCAATCTGCGTTGTCACCTCGATGATTGCTAATTGATTAAGCACACCTGGCTCCACTTTGCCTCTTAGACAAATTTAAGCCTGAATCATAGGTCTAGAATGCTCTCAGCTAGTTAACTAGTTCATCACCCTATTTTTAGGTGACTTTACTCACATATTTCCAGAGCTGTGTGTTTACAACGTATGTTTAGAGAGCTACTAGGAAGAAGCTGGGTGTTTTTTTTTAAATAGTTGTTGTCTTGTTATAAAATTTAAAAAGGAATTAAACACGTGTCTAGAGTAGAAAAAGACATGAGTATTTGCCAAGTCCAACCTCCTCATTTAACAGCCAAGGAAACAAAATCTTAGGGAAAGAGCCATAGAGCCAGTGGGGCTGGCTTCCAGCATTTATACACAAATATATGGATATGCATAATTTAAAAAAATGGGATCACATTAAACACACTATTTGTAATAAGCCTTTTTCCAATTCAGCAAGATGTTGTGAATATATTTCCATAGCAAAAATTACATATGTCCCCAAGATGATTTTCAGTTACTGCACATCATTTCATCTTATAGCTAAGTGCGTTTTTTTCATTCAATCAGTTAATGCTCAACATTTTAGACATTTCTATTTTTTTGAAGTACTATAAGAGCATTATAGGGTGTATCTTATATCCAAGTCTTTGTCTACATCTTATATTATTAATAGTTCTTTGAATCCCTGTAAGAGGAATCATAGGGTCAAAGCTCATGCATGGCTTTAAGGCTTTGGAACATATAGTCAACCTGCCAGAAAAGTCTATAAATAACAAATATAAAGGCCAGTACTTGTACAGCCCTGTGATATGCCTTTTGGTGCTATAAGCATTCTGTGTGTCAAATCACTAATCGTCCTAACAGAACCATATGAGAGGTCCTGTTAGCTACTATTTCTATACATAGAAAACCAGTAATTCGGGAAAGTCTCTGTTTCCCCAAACCTTTGTCCATACTGGATAGTAATTTTTTTTTTTTTTTTTTGCCATTCTGGTGGGGAAAAAGTGGCATCTCATTTCTACCTACTGTGTTTTATATCAATTAATTCAATAGTTCCAATAACCTTTTGGCTTCTTTATCACTCTTTGTATTATACAAAAAGAGGAAAAATAAGACTCAGAAAGTTGTAGTGACATATCCAAAGCTGCATGGCTGGTAAATGATGAGGCTTAGATTTGAACTGGTTCTCTCTGACTCCCTGTCTTTCTTCTATTACCCTCCATTATCACACTGCCCTTCAGCCAAACACTAGGATGTCTGGAAATTTGGTCTTATCCTTGCGTCAAACCTTCTAGAAAATACCGAGATGGGAACTCAGGGAAGAATCCATTCTGACCTGCTCCACTTTATAGTTGATGATGGAGTGTCTGGGGACTGGGACAGAGGTTGCCGCCCAGCCTTGCTGGCACAGTGATGCAGCAAACGCATCCAAAAATATGTTCGAAAGAGAAAGGCCTTTATAATGAGCCCAGGCCTCCCTTTGTCTTGTGAGGTTTTAACTACTGTAATTGCCTGTAGTGTGAAATAGTGTATTTTTCATGTATCTATTTTTATTCTGTGTCTATCTGCTTATCTGCTTTTTTGTTTTGTTTTGTTAACTCACTTGAATCCTGGTGGTTATTTTTTTCTGTGAATAGTGTTGCATCGGGAAAGCTCACACCCTCACACACACATACACACACAATATAATAATATGAAGGCTAAATAGGGTAGAATTTATTCTTTAAAAAAAAAGCTAATGGTAAAGTCTGCAGCAAATGACTTTCTAATCCATACTGTATTTAATTGGCTGTATTGAACCATACTACAAATTAAGTCTTCTCTGTAATTTATTCTGTCAGATGGTAACCCTCCAAACTATTTGATACTTCATTTAAACATTGGTAAATGGCTCATGGAAATGCATGAAAAAAAGATTTATTGATGATCAGATAAGAAACCCTATGTTCACAGAATGAATCCAATGTGAAATGTAGTGAATTAACCTGTTACAATCATTGAGCTTTTATTGAGCAACTACCTAGCACAGCTAGTAGTCGTTCGGAGAGTTTAGTCATCCCTCTTTAATTCCTCAAGTACTTTTTATCACTTATTGCCCAAAAGGAGCCGGGTTAGGGGGTAAGACTGAGGAGAGCCAGATATGGCTCTTTCTCTTAATGAACTAAGATCCCCAGAGTGGGGAGGACACACATGAACAGCTGTACCCCAGGTGCCCTGTTCTCAGGACCTTCAGGCTTTTGCTTGCCCATTTCTTTCTGCCCAAATGGTCCTTTCCCTCTGATGTTCTGGGGTCTTCTCCGCTGTCCTTTTAGACTCAGTTCAAGGTCAACCCCTTTGTCAAATCTTCCCTGATGTCCTTCCCCATTCCTGCTCTGAGGCTATGTTACACTCTGTGCATACTTGACATTTACTATAAACCTTGTCCTGTTTTATGGTATTGTTAGCTCCTCTACCTATTTATTTCATCAGATGGCAGGGTCCCGAGGAATGGGCTACTTTTTAGTCATCTGGGTATAGGTATAGAACATAGCATGAGACAGGCACTCAATAACTACATGTGGTGTTACTTATTGGGTGAAACATTAAACAGAACTAAGTGCAAAACATTCTAGATAGGTGAGCGCTGAGATCCACCAACAGGAGTATTAGTAAGGGAATGGAGAAGACGGGAGTTTCCTTGGGTGAGCATGATAATGTTGGAGCTGGGCTTGTAGCAAAGTATGAGTGATGGTGGAGATGATGGAACGTGGGTCAGGGGATGAGGTATCAGCAGAGAAAATGTGAGCAATGGCACAGAGGTGGGAAATGCAGGATCCAAATGGGGATGGCTGCAGATTGTCTGTAGCCTCGATTACCTGAAGTTCACCCGTGGGAGGAAGATCAAACTGAATGGAAGGGGCTAATACCTTGGTTCTTCTTGAAATTCTTCATCCATAATGTAAAGAAGACCATTCAGAATGGGAGTTAGGAAGACATAAAAAGGGTGTTTAATATATAGAATAAGATTTTCCAAGTCAAGAACTGTTTTCCAAAGGAAATATGGATTAAGGGCAACCAAATCACCTTTCCTTCACTCTCCCCATCCTTCCCAGTATTCTTTGCCACCTCCAGGTACCTGCCAGCATCCAAACAGCTCAGCGCTGCCTCGTTGCTGAGTTCTGCCCTCTTGCCTTCCTCATCCCAGCTTGCCAGGGGGTCTTGGTTTTTTTGTTGGGAGTTGGGAACCAAGCATCTAAGGAAATGAGTCCTTGATTCTATGTCATCTTGTTTCCTCTTTTCAATGCTTTGTCATCCTGAGTAGGGAGAATGAAATCTGGTCTATATGTTGGTCCTGCCAGAACTCTTTGAACCTCAGCTCTTTCAGTAATAAACTCAGGGTTGAACTACAGGATGTTTAAGATTCTTCTGGCTCTTACTGTCTTTGCTTGTGCTGGTAAATCTAGTGGAAGACCTGGAGCAATTTTGAGGCTCATGGACAAGTACTTGCAAGATCCTCTGTCTTACTAAGATGAGTATGATAAAAACAACAGTGGGATTAGCAGGATCCTCATATATTTGTATCTCCAACTCTCTGGTTTATGTGTGCATGGTTAAGGTTGGACAGAGTGGAGGCATGTCCCCTCACTGATGCTTAATTTCCAAATGAATTGAACCTCTGTCAGCTGTGCTTTTTAACATGTAAAATTAACTGTGGGAAAAGATAATGTTATAACTATCTTTAAACACTTCACGCATGCACACACAGCTACACTTTGCGAGGCAATATTAGGTATCATCAGGCGTTAAAAATGTTTTGATTTTAAAAGACTTAATGAGGATTCCCAGATAAATTAAAACATCTCCATCTGCTGTCTTGCATAGTAGGTGATATTTTACCATTGCACAATCATCTCCAAATCTAATTCCACCAGGAAGACTTCTAATCGCAGTTTAATTTCTGAGCAATATTCCACTTGGCAATCAATAAGGTACTGTCGTCAAACTTGGATTTAATAGGAGACGTGGATAACATTCTCCACATTATGCAGAGAGAAATACTTTGAGAAAGAGAGAAGGAGAACGTCTTTGTCTTCCACCTACCCCAGCTGCACAGCATCTAGCTCACCAAAGCCTATAAATCAATCCCCCCATGTTGGGTGGATAGAACTCTCATCAATTTTACATCATTAACACCACGGATAGAGGACGTATCAGATATTAAACTGATAAGAACAGATACTACACTTGATCTTAGCCAAAAGGCCGAGAAATGCTACTGTTCTTTGAGCAGTTTTCCTCTGTTAGCTAAATATGTCCTCTTAATAAAACAAAAATAAATGGATCCTGATTATTTTACTAACAGACACTTCATTCCTCACCCATTTGGTGTCCACCTGCTAGAATGATACAGCTGTCTTCTGGCTGCTTGAGAGGGTAGGGTGGCTGGGCAGTGACAGCACTCTGCAGACATGATGTCAGGTGGTCATTGGGCAACTGGGGAAAGGCAGGAAGCACCATCAGTCAGCTTGGTTAGCAAGTTATCAGAGTCAGGGAGGATAACTGAGCCACCAACATCCACTGCAGAAATAATTTATAAGGTCAAAATCCAAATGGAAGTGTTGAAGTTCTGGGCCAGCACTCCAGAAATAAGGTGATGACCAGAAGCACCAGAGGCTGCTGCCCTGAGAGGCTTCCTGTGTGCTGTGTGGCCCTCATGGCAATCTTAGGATATGGGACAGGACCTTGGGGAATATCTCCTCCACTGCTTGACACCATTTTTATAACTATGACCCCCTTGTGTTTGATATTTCTTCCTCTCTCCTTGGACTCAGTAATGGGAAAGATTCCTGTTCACAAAAAAAAAAAAAAAATTTTGTAATCATTCACTTTCTATTGGAATATTTGAACCTATAACTCCTAAGGGCATAACAATAACCTAGTTCAATTTCAGTCAAAGTTGGTGTTTTCCCTTATATGCTCAATGAAATGGGTCATCTCTTTAGGGAATAATTATAAATTTCTGTTTAGCTTTTTGAAATGTTAGAAATTGCTAAAGACCTCTTTTTGTTACCTTTAATGACCCTAGTGGAGCCAGCTTGGGGTTAGAAACCACTGATCTGGTACAAGCATCTCACTTGATAGAGGAATAAACTGAGGTCCAGAGAGATACAGTGAGTGCCTTGTGTTCATATCCTGGCTAAAATTCAAGCCTCTTAACACCCAGTTTAATGAGAACATTCTTTATAAGAACTTTAAGCATATCCTCTAATGCCCAGGTATGAATATGCTTTTATAGGCTGTTACCATGAAGGTTGCATTACGTGCATAGAGGAAAATGACCACCACTTAATAGAATGGTTATTTGTTGAAGCTGAGATAATGCAAACAGAAAGTCAGTTCAAAAGATTTTCAAATTACCGATCAGCAATCCCAGTTTACTTTAGTTCAATGACTATGGACCAGGTCCAGTGGCAGGGACTAGGATGACAGAGATGAGGATGACAGAGCTTGTTGGGAAAGACAGACCAGGAATCAGGCAAGAATGTCAGAGAAGGAAGGCCTGTGAAAGCAGGGAGCTGTGTGTGGGGAATCCATCCAGTGTATCAGCACCACAGGAAGCTAAAGTTGTATGGAAACACCAGAGGGAGGAATTACATCTGCAGGGGAGAGGAAAGGCATGCCTTGTTCAGGGACAGTTTCACAGAGGCGATGCTATTTGAAATAGCTTTCACAAGAGGAATGAGATTGGGCAAAGCGAATGGAAAACATTGGAGACAAAGGGAGCAACCGGTGTAGAGTTGTGTGGCTTTGGACAAAAGGGCGAAAAGCATTTGTTCTTCCAGACTCTGCATCGCCATATGTTGGGATATTTAATAACCATACAAATCTCTGGTTCTGAGTGTGAACAGTGCCCCCGAGAGTTGTGCAGTATCCATCTCCCACCAAGGCGATGAGAGACCCTTGTTTGTAAGTGTGCTGAAGTCCAACTTAGACTGAGCAGTGTCAAGAAGAAAGATTGAGTGGAAGCGTATGCGGCTGAATCAGACCAACCAGCTCTGGCAAGCTGAAGGAAGCTACTGCCACAGACGCTCTTTCAGCATATGAACAGTCCTGTTTATCTCTCCGGTCACGGCATTAAGACCATGGAGGGAAGCCTCTATTTCTCAGGGGCAGGCACGGCTCTTTTTCCCTCCATCTGGACGAGACAGCTTTTCCAAAGCCCTTCGGGCCTGTTCACACGTAGCTGAAACACATCTCTTATTGATCAACAGCTCGAAGGAAACGTCCCCTGAAATATGTTCTCCTTTTTGTCTCCGGTAGGCCCTTCAGCATCATCATGCTGTTCATGAAATTTCCTACATTGCAAAGGACATCACAGATCACCGGGCCTTTGGATACGTTTGTGGCAAGGAAGGGAATCACAGATTTGTGGCTATCAAAACAGCCCAGGCGGTAAGTGTCCCCAGCCAGAGCTAGCACCCTGCCTTGTCACTGTAGGGGTCACCCCGCACCCTGCTGGTCTTCGAAGGCCCACCCAGATGGGTAGTAGGGGGCGCTGCGGTCCGGTTGCCATCTCAAGAAGATAAACAGCCTTGGAGCCAGGAGACATGTTCAGATTCATCCAGTCTGTTGTTGTTTTTTCTAATGGATATTTCGTAATGACTAATTATTTTCCTTCCTGATTAAACTGGATGGAGGTACAGTATACAAATAAGTTTCCTTGTGTACATAGCCTCATTTAAAAAGAAAATAAGAGAAAACAAATAGCTGTTTTACATAAGGCCTACCCTAATTTCATTGTATTCGAAATTACTAATAAATAAAAGCAGTGTCTTTTATGCTTATGATTATTATGAATTTGCAAATATAATTAGTTGAAGAAATGAACTTTAGCCCAGATGCAATTTGCTAAACCAATATAAATAAGGTAGAATTAATTAAAGATGGAATGCTTTCAGTTTAATAGAAACCGGAAGGGCTGTGGGTTATAGCCAGCAAAAACAGAAATTGCTCAAAGCAACTCAGTACCATTCCCTTATTAATGTGCTTTACCACCTTTTGCTCCAGGCTGAACCTGTTATTCTGGACTTGAGAGATCTCTTTCAGCTTATTTATGAATTGAAGCAAAGAGAAGAATTGGAAAAAAAGGCACAAAAGGATAAGCAGTGTGAACAAGCCGTGTATCAGGTATACCTGTGACTTCATCTGGGTACTGGAGAAGATTGGGGCTTAAAAAAAACAGATGTGCAACTGACAGGACTTCTTTGTCTGCTGCTGAGTAGAATTAAAGATCAAAGGTTCCGTGTAAATAAATCGCAGGCATGGAGAGCACACCATTAGAAATGATCCCTTAGTCTCCGAAATTGTGAACTTGCTAGAGAAAGTGAAAACTTGAATCCAGAGGAAGATTTCAGGGGAGGTGAACCAAAGAACCACAATTGCTTTTTCTATTGTTAACAGTAGGGGTGGGGACAGCTACAAGGTTTTGATTTTTCCCTGTGTGTTTCCTGCCATGATAATCTGCTAGCCCAGTCTTCCGAGAGCCGGTTTCTCTACTGTCCTGTAACTTCTGAATACAGTCTCACATCTCTTCCTTTATGTCCTCTGCTTTTCACCTTCCCTTCCCTCACTCTGCTATAGACAATTCTGGAAGAGGATGTTGAAGATCCTGTCTATCAGGTAATTTCTAAATTGACTTGGGGATTTAGGTTCAGGAATGGTGAGGCTTGGGGTGTAGATATTTTCCCAGAGACCTAAAGAATCCACTGGCTTCATAGCCTGGAGAGGGGCCAAGATGATTTCTGAGGGTGAGCATTGCCAGCCCCTCCAGGAGTGAATTTCCATAAAAATGAACAGAAGTTTGGCTGGCATCAGTAACATGGGGTTTGGAGATGTGCTTCTCTCCATCTTTCCCCTGCCTCAGCCCCCTCCACAATCTGTAAAAGTTTGATCCCAGACTTGAATGTGTTCAAGTCTCTTGAATATTCTGAGTTCATTAGAGAGACTGTGAATAATGAGGTGGCTTTTCTGAGTTAAGAACCAGGGATGGGGGCTGGCATTTTGGTGACATTTGAGCACAAACCCCAAGGACAGTTTATAAGTTTAGAGAGGCTATGAGGAGTCCCTCTAGCCACCGGTCAGTCAAGCTGCCCCTTGGGTGAGCCACAGGCTGTGGTGGGGAGGGACACGAAGAACCTGGCGACTTCTTAGCCTGTAGCTTTCTCTGGACGGTCTTCAAGGTTGCCGTTCAAGGTCTTCAAGGGTGGGTAGAGAAATGACATCTCTTGGGTTCAAGTCGGTGCTCTGTTCAAACAGATGCAGCAAAATGGCAAGAGGAGGCCTCTACCCCCATGTCCCTGTCCTCAAGGGGACATCTCTTTCATGTGGGACATGAAAGAAAACCAGAGATGTGTATTTCCACATGCATACATAGGGATTATATGTGGGTGTGTCACATGCGCATTATCTGTAAATGCACGTGTTCACACAGAAAGCTGGCCTGCATTTATGAAAGTAAAATATCATGGATGAAAAAGTAGTAATACAGTATCAATACCCGAAATAGAAGTAGCTAGCATTGACAGCACATAAAAGGCAAAGGTGCACATCATGGCCTGCTCTTGCCTTAGCATGTGAAGGCCAGGATTTGGCTATAGTAGAAGCTTGGCCCCGGGCTCCCTGGCCCACATAGAATGAAGTATATGGCTCTTTTTGAAATGGCCCAGTCCTTTAGAGTCTGAAACATGCTCATGGAAAAATGGATTTTCAGTACTTAAAACTGAAAATGTATAATCAGGTGATATTTCAAGGATAACGGACTTTGAAGCTCCTTGCAAGAATTGGCTTAGGACCCTGGATCTTAAGGAGCACATGGAAATGACCACTGTCACCCCAAATTCACCAGGGCATCATGCATGGACTTGTCTGTGATGAAACTGGAAAAGGGGTTCCAGGTCCAGAAAGGTCGGCAGGGGTGCTGGGCAGGCTGACTCATCCCACCTTTGCAGCTGTCCTGAGCAAAGGCAGAACATTCGGGTCTCGGTAATTCACTTGACCCTTGAAGGTGTTTTCTCTTGTGCCTGTTTCTTTAATGCTCACTGTGATTTGTATCTTGAATTCCAAATGCTTTTTTTCCCTCTTTCTTTTCCACCTCTGACCTTTCTTCTCTGACTGCTCCCGACATAGTACATTGTGTTTGAGGCTGGACATGAGCCAATCCGTGACCCCGAAACGGAAGAAAACATTTATCAGGTATAAAACGCTTTCCTCTCCTCCCACTGCACACTGCCTGTAAATGCCCAGAAGGTCTGGGCAAGCCGGGGCTCTCCTCGCAAGTCCTGTTGCTCTTGCAGTTCTTCCAGGCTTGTCAAGATACCGTTACCTGAATTGGCTCTGGCTCCCCCTGCAATTCACCAACAGTTTTTGTGCCCTGTTGTTAAGTGTTGAATGGCCAGTTCATCGATTTTAACTCTTTTCAATTGACTCAAAAGTCAAACCCTCCATTTTACTAAACTAGTCCGTTGGAGGGTGTTGTCCAGAATAGATCAGGGCCTTCATTTCTCACAAAAATGTGTTTCGTACTTTGCTTTAAGAAGCCAACTGCACTAGGGAAATTGAAACATACATTTGAATATGCTATTTGGAAAAAAACATGGGCACATTGACTGCCCAAAAGAAAGTCTAGCTGAAGTTTTGACCCCATCCAAAGAACAGTCAATTTGTATTTCTAACTGGTTATGTGAAGAACTCTGAACATATTTCTTAACTCATTTCATTCTCACAAGTAGGCTGTGAAGTGGTATTTTAATCACACTTTTCAAGGGGAAACTGAGACTCAGAGAAGTGGAGAAGCTTCCCCAGGGCTGTGCAGCTGTTGGGAGCTGAACTCAGACCCAGGCTTCTGTGTAAAGGCAAACTCAGCGCCTCTCCTCCCACGCTTTCCCATCAAAGACTTTGAGTAATTACAACACAGCAACACATCAAACAACTACGACGACCTCCGGTTTTTCACTAATTAGAATTTTATTCCCCATTTGAAACACAAACATTCTGGAAGAAGGAAAAATTTAATGTATTTAATAAGTGATTTTAATTTTCTTGATTCACTTAGTGGTGTGGCCTGTTTTTCTGCCTTGGGCATGCATTACTTGAGTAATAAAAGTAAAACCGATTTTCAGTTTCTATCAAATGTACATTATTCTAAATGATCAAATATAATGTTAGCACTACCAACAACTCAGTTTTAACCAGCCCTGTGGAATAATAATCTAATATTTCTCTCCACTGGGTCCATTTGGACTGGATTCCCGTGTAAGATTGTGCTTTGAGATTTAAAATCACCGTCCCTTACAAAGTTTCTATCTTCACACAGAAAAGTTGTCTATTTGTCCTCAGTGTCAGATTTTAAAGTACAGCCTTGCAGTGTCTGAGTATGTGGCTAAAGAACCCTTAGTCCATCATCCTATGAAAAGAGGGCACTTTTTAGAATAAAATGAGGCTTTTCAAAGTTTCTAATGAGTTTCTAATGAGTTTTTTCAGTACACTAAATTCACACTTAGTTTCATTCACATAGTTGGTGGGTTTCTATTGCACCCCATGGGGGGGCTGCAGGTTGACTGTCTTTTTATTTTTTAAAGATTTATTTATTTATTCATACAAGAACTGGGGTGTAGGCCAGAGGTATGTGGAGGGGGGGTGAGAATATTCACCAGAGACAGAGCGGGGAGTAGAACAGGCGGGTCGACTGAAATATACTGCTGAGGGGAACAGCGGGTGAAGCAGGAGAGGTCAGTTGTGCCGTGTGGGAATCTCCCTGGCCAGGGATCGAACTTATGCTGCAGTGGCTGCTAATAGCTTCATAGGCTGAGACTTAATCGCCTTGTGCCTCCAGGGAGGCCCTGTAGTATGACTATCTTGAGTACTGGGATGATCTGCTTTAAGTGAGTGCAGATCTGGGTTCTGGTCCTGTTGCTACCTTGACTCTGTGGTAGTGGGCAAGGCACTTGCCTTCTCTGAGACTGTTTTCCTGACAAAACATGTAAAGTTAGGATGATAACTTCTTCCTGATGCACATGTGGGTTTGAGAATGAAGGAAGCTCATGTGAAGAATGCAAAGAAGTAGCGTTATCTGGGGTCACACACTGGGCCCACAGTGTATGGATTGTCAAATAATAGAACTATTGCCAAGTTAATTTAAAGATCTAATTGGCATTATTAAGTGATTCATGAGTTGGGCAGCATCCCACCTACCAAGATGAAAGGCACTGAAAAATGTTATTCAAAATGGGAGGATTTCAGAGCCAGGAAGAGGATAGGACAGAGTTATTAGCAAAAGAAAGAAGGATTTCTTCAGGCAAAGGCACCATCCATTAGGGGAAAGCAGGGGCATCTTAGCATGCAGAAGACCATACTGATGAAGACCAGGGACCTCCTGTTTGGTTAGTTTCCACATTTGGGGGGAAGCTGAGCCTGCAATTAGATTCCATGTTAAATCAGGGCTCCATTTTGGGCCTGTTTCCTTTTTTTTCTTTTTTTTTTTTTTTTTACAAAATCCAGCATCCCAGTACAAGAACTCACTCAGCCATTATCTGCTTTGTCAACTTCCTTTCCTTCTTTGGGCCTTAGTTGACACACCTGTAAAATGAGCAAGTAAGAGTGAAGAATCTCTCAGCCTAGGCCCCTTCCTGCTCTTTTCAATAGTGCCTGGTCATAGGCCTATGGTTTTCTAGAAAAGTATGTTGGGTTGCTTTACATGACAATAGAACTCTTAGGGAAGAAGTGTGAGAGTGAGTGAGTGAGTGTGTGTATCTGTGGTTTTATTAACACTTTTGGATCACTGATTGCAGGCCAGCTCTGAGTGGGGACTTACATGCACTATATTACTAGCTTACAGCAGCCCTGGCTCCCAGTCCTACCTGACAGTCAAGGAAAGCAGGTTTGCAGAGATAGGCTGTCTTGCCCAGAGTCACAGAACTAGCCAAAGGGAGAATCTCAATTCACACCCAGGGCTCCCTGACTGCTGTAAATAAATCAATCCCAAGGTTCTTCTCAGCACAGAATTGCCTGATTCTGAGTTTCACAATTAGATTCTTTCTGCTTTTTAAGTCACTATCTACAAATCACACTCATTTTTAGCCCTGACCTCCTCGGGATCTGCCCATCAGTCCATCATTAACAGGAAGGTACCAATTTAAGGGAATGAATATTTTATCACCCTCTTTTGGAAAGACCTCTGGTCATTTTCCTTTCTAGCACTGCCAGTTGACTGGGCTTCAATTTGCTTAACAAGAGATAAGCTCTTGGGTCTAAAGATAAGGTTGAGTTTTTATAGAACTGTTATTAGGAACCCATTCTTTTTTTTTTTTCTTTTTCTTTTTTTAAAGGCCTACAAGTTTTTGCAACTATTCCTCCTGAGCAGATTGCATTATTTCCTGCACTTCTGCATGGTCCAGAGTGGTCTCAGATTTTTCCTTCATCATGTTTTCTGGAATGAGTCTGCACACCTGGGTCCTAATCCTTTATTTCATGACCTTGGGTAAAGGATATAACTTTTGTATGTTCATTTTCTGAGCTCTGAAGTGGGGATAAAATATTAATCTGCTTCTGGAAGAGATTGGAAGGTGCAAGGCAACAAGGACAGCACTTGGTACATAATAGGGCCTGTGTAAACCGCAGTTGCCCTTCCTTCCTCATGCCATCAACATCAGATACTATTCAAGCTGTCTTAGGGTGATGTGTTAAGAGAAGTGGGACATAACCACTCACCTCTTCTTGTCAGAGAGCCTACTGGGAAGCTTGAGACTCACTTGGCTTGGCTATTTCTAGCTTCAACAGAAGGGAGGGAGAGGCTTTTGAGTAAATGTACCCTCTCTTGAAGAATCAGTAGTCTCATTTCCAAATTGGATTAATAATAATAATTTGTCTTTCCTTTTGCCTGCCTCAGAAAAAGTTATCAGTCATCTTTTTAAAACAACGCAGAGCCTCACAGCACAAAGCATTTTTACACCTCACTTTATTTTGACCCTCAATAACAGTGAGATAGGAACAACTCTAATGACTATCATTTTAAATGTTAAGAAAATCAAGTCCCTTTAACTTAAGTGCTGGGCCCACGGCCAGAGCCTCTGATTCCAAATCCAGTGTTCTTCAGTACCTCACCAGGCTTCCAGAAAATGAGATCATAGCTTTCCAAGCAGCCATTCTCCGAGTTCATTCATTTGAAATCATCTTTAATCACCCAAGATGTGTCAAGTATTGTTATTTTTAAATGCTGTCTCAAGTTCTACGTCACCTGAACTTTAACTGCCTCTCTGCACTGTTGATTTGTTACTGAGCTGAAAGTGTCTCCTATGTACAGTGCTTCATGTGTACTTTAATTTTAGAGTAACTTCACATCTATTAATGTAGTCATTCAGTAGAAATTACATGGGGAGCTCCTCGCATGTGCCAGGCACGTAGGATGTAATGGTGGCCACACCATGCTCCCAGGTCTCAAGGAGTTTATAAGCAATCCCGTGGATGCTCAGGACAGTCAGATGGGGGAACTGACCTCTCTGAGAGCACCGACCCTGAGGCAGAGCTAGGATTAGGAAGCAGATGTCCCACCTCCTTGTGACCCAGAACTGGCCTCACTGTACAACATCTTGTGACCAAGATGGTCTCTCGATGAGATGGACCGGAGAGGTGTGTGTGAGGACAGCCTTCGGGCTTTCTCTGGTCTTGGTTTTGTCAGCACATCTGCCAGTGATCTGCACTTAGCACATGCACGGTCAGTGTCTGATGCTTTGACATCTCCTGTGTGACCAGTATTTACAGGTAGGGAAACAAAGAGCAAAATACCCACCCTGCCCTCAGCAAGCTTCCATCACAGTGGGAATACAGGAGCAAATAGGCAGCTGCAATGAATGTGACAGCTCCCATAGAAGATAATGTACATTTTACACTCTAATAGCCTGATTACTTTTCCATTTTCCCCAGCAAGATGCAAGTACTAGTAAATCAAAGGCCAAATCCATCTGGTCCACCATCATTGTCCCAGGCAAAGCGCAGTGCCTCACATATAACAGGTTCTTGGCAGCTTTTACTTTTTAATGAAAGGCCACACAGAGGTTGTAGGGTACAGAAGAAGTCTCCAGCCAGGCCTGGAGAGTCAGGCAAGGATCCTGAGATGTCCCGGCTGAGATAAATCTTAGAGGACAAACAGGCAGATTGATATCTTACCCCTGGAAGAGGCAAGTCGAAAGCTTTTTCAATTATGCACAGTTTGGGTTTATCCATCCCACCACTTCTCCTCCATTTGCAAGGATAATTGAGCATCAGCTGTGTTTCAACTTACTAAGTGCCCATAGTGAGCAGTGAATTACAGGGAACAGAAACACTATTTTGCTCAGGAAAGGGTGAGCTCATAAAAATAGAAGCGAGGACTGGTAATTTATTGGCCCTCATTATCAGGGACTCTGCTGACATTCATAGAGGGTTCCTTTTAGATGGAGTCCAGTTATTAGGATCAAAGAAATTACATTCTTCGCTGGCTACCTGCAATTTGAGGTTTGCAAGAGCAACTCTCAAAGTGCATCTTCTGCACCACCATGCACACTCATAATCCCTTCTCTATAAGAACATGCTCGAATCTCCAGGAGTGGAGAAGGTGATGTCCAAGAAAAAGAAATATCCAAGACAGCTGTGGGAACTATCGAGTCATGGGTGAGATGTAGTTGTCTACACAGAACCTTCTCAACTCTCATTTTCTCCCCTGCCACATGGGTGCCGTAGTCCTCACCTGATAGACTTGTGATGAAGATTGCATGAGAATGCTTGTAAAACGCAAATGCTTTAAACCTGCCTGGAAAGCACCCTGCCAAAGTTAGCTCATGATCATAGGAAGCAGTGTCTTGTTTGATAGCCCAGAAAGAAAAGGGCTTGAATCGGACCACTTACTAGCTTTGACACTTTGGGCAAACTCTTTTAACATCTCTGAGCCTCACTTTCTACTATTTAAAGTAGAGATTATAATACCAGCTTCTTAGGGTGATTTTAAGGAGTTCAAGTTAAGCTAATGAGAGTGAAGATAATAAAGGGAGCCAAGGAATGAGCTAAGAGTCTCCTTCACTTAAAAGAATGGTATCATTTGCTGGTCCAAGGCTAAGAGATACATTTTCTGGCTGTTCCCCTGCATCACTGTGTGGTTCACTTACTCAGTAGACATTCACTGAATGCCTGTTGGGTTTGGGAAACTATGCTTGCTCTTAAGGAGCTTCCATTCTGATGGAAAGAAAGAAAAGTTATCAGACAGTTATAAAACCACTGAAGATGGATCCTTCAATGTGTGTGGGAGCTGCTATGCTAGTTGCTGGCATGTGGCAGTGCAAAGCCTTGGTTGGCACATCCCCAAAATATTCAATGTATCCATTGTTGTTGCTATTGTAAAATGTGTTCCTGTATTTATTTACAAAATGTCTGAATGGCAAAGGAAGCTCTCATTCTGACACTTTATGGTATTGTGGGGCCTAAATTTTTTGTTTGTTGTTTTCTCATTTGAGCCTCAAAATGATCTGAGTGAAAAGCAGAGCCAATAGAATCCATTATGTGCTGTGAAGCTCAGAGAAGCTAATTCTCCTGCTCAGGGTATTATGGATGAGAATAAGAGAAAAGAGGAGGGGAGAAGGAAGGTCCTGCAGATAAATGTCAGAAACAGTAGAGGTTTTCTGGGTTCTCGCCTCATGCTTCTTTGTCATATATGGGCCCTTTTCTTGAACAAAAACCTGTAGTAAGTTTCAAGATGGCTTATAAATGATGCCAGCAGAGAAGACGTGCTTCATACTGGGACCTTGATATTTCCCAGTTTTAAATAGCTTGGGTCTTAGCACTGAGCAGTTCCTACTTAGCTACAAAGTGTTCTTAATCACTTCGGGCAGCTCAGAGTACCGGTCCCTGGCCTCATTTCTGTATCAGATGAAATGAGGATTTTTCCATACAGAAAGTCTGAGGTCTCTGTAGCTTCCTATTCCCGGATCAACACCTGCAGACATGTGTTACTGGACTCAGGCCCCCTTCTCCTCTTCCAATTTTCCCAAGGATAGGAACTTGGCTGCTGCTTTCACAATTCCAGCAGCACCTTACAGTCCACCCCTTGGACCTCAGGGACCATTCTCACACTGCCAGCTAGGTGTTGAGGTCAGCTTGCTTTGTTCTTTGAAAGTGGACCATTGACATGTTTTGACTGTGTTGACTTCCATTTTTTTCGTAGGTTCCCACCAGCCAAAAGAAAGAAGGTGTTTATGATGTGCCAAAAAGTCAACCTGTAAGTGTAAGTACACCTCTATTCTGCCCGGGCGCTGTGCCCTGGATTCTTACTGAGACTATGTCTACACCCAAGGAAGAGAATTCTTTGGGAGACGTGTCACAATCAATATGGCTTGGCTGGGGACTGCATGCTGCGGACTCGTCTGGGGGTCAGGATCAGGGTGGCATCAGGGGAAATGGTGGTGCTGAGGGAAAGATGCCAGTCTACACAAAGGTCTGAGACTCCATGTGGGAGTGAGTTGAATCATGCAAACCGCCGTGTCTAGTGCCTCGAGATCTCAGGTGTTCCATGGTAAAAGTCTCCCGCTAGGCTTTGTGATACTTGGTCAAATAGTAGGCGGTTTCTTGGTCCTAGTGAGAGAGTTTCCTGGTAATTTGAAAGTGGTTGAGAAGCTTCAGGGGGCAGTAGACGGTGAAGCCAAAGGCCTTGGAGCATGTAAGGGATCAGCCAGTGGGCAGAGCAGGTGGAAGAGACCACATATAACATGTTGGGGGAGAAGCATAACGCCATGCTTGAACCTATCTGCTAGTGGGATGCCTAGAACTCTGAGCAGAAAGGAAAATCTGCAGCTCTGTAGTGTAGTATGAGCTCCATAGCTCATATTAGAAGCTTCCATTGCCACTCAGGAGGTAACTACTACGCATGATTCAGGTCTCACTGGGGAGCCAGTGAAGGCTTTTAAGCAGGGTGTATTTGACTTTGTCCTCTTCTATGTAAAAAGAACTAAGGTGCTTAGTCACCACTGACCTTGTTCAACTCAACAGTGTGCAGAAAGTGCACAGCCTTTGAAGTCCTGTGGACCCTCAAGAATCCAGCTCTGCCCCTAACAGTCAGGAGGCTAAATGACTCTCTCTGGGACATTGTTCACAGTCGTGGGCCCTACCCTGTGAAAAGCAGTGATTCAGCTGCATATTCAGGATTGTAAAGGGGATTTGAAATCCCATCCTTGGAGGAGCAGCGGAAGGACTTGGAAATGTGAAGCCTGGAGAAAAGAAAACATAAATGTAGAGTTGGGAGTTGGAGAGGTCTCTGTATGGAAGATGGGGGAGGTGTTTGCATTAGCCAGCTTGGGGACCTGAGACTCTGCAAGAAAGGTCCAGCGTGGGGCCAGGTGTCCCTCCTGAAGGACAGTGCTGTTCAAGGGTTGGATAGTGGCCCCACGAGTGAGCTCACCACTAGAGCTTCTGGGAGAGCATCTCTCGGAAAGACCATTGTGGGGGATTCAAATACTGAATATGTACAGGGGCAAGAACGTTTCTTCCTTTTTAAGATAAGTTATAGTTTTTAAATTATTACTTTCATTTTTACTCAAGTGTCATCATTTTATCCTTGCTAGTGTTTTGATAGTATAGAATTTCTGCCCTTGGATGTAGTCCCGTAGCTCTCCAGCCACCAAGGCGCCCCATAGTCCATCACCGTAATCCATTGTGCTCCCCTGTCCCCTGTTTTTCTCCTCCCCCTCCCTCTCTCCCTCTAAAAGCATCAGGTCTATGGTCAGCTTTTAAAGGTTGGTTTTAAAATTTGTCTGACTCTGGTTTTCCTATATTCCATAAGCTACATTTTTTTTTTTATTATGGAAGAGTCAGGCATTTGGGGGTTGTTTGGTTGAAGATATAAAAACTATTATTATTTCATTAGCAAACAAAGCAAGCTTTCCTTTATTGCAGTTACACTGGTTTACAGAACTGTAGATGTTTTAGGAGTGCCAACTTCAAATTTATGTTAAAACACCAAGCCCATCACCAGATTACTAACAGCCCTCTATTGAAGTCCACTGGACCCCTCCTCCCTTTGCTCTCTCCCTCACCCCCCTCCTCTCCAGGAGCCTCGGTTCCATTGTCCGAATCCAAGGGATTGTTTTTGTTTGGTGTTGTTTGTTTGCTTTGTTTCTTTATGTTCCACATGAGTGATGATTTCATTCATGTGTGGCATATAAGGACAAGCTCCTGATGACCCTTGCAAGCCTGTGGCTTCCAGTTGGGAGTCTGTCTGGTTCATTCCTACGCTCTCTAGCCCCCGCTTCCCAAAGACAGTGTCTGCTTCTCTAAGCCGCTCCCCCAGCAACTTAAAACCAACCACCCCACCTAAATACTGCTTCTGAAACCCAACTCATGTGTTTATGAAAAAACATATCCAAATACAAGCCGCTTTTCAAAACCCCGAGTTCAGAAACACTGCATGGAACGTGCAGCTCGGGGAAAAAGCAGTTTTTCTCCTTGAGGCCTGTGCATTTAATCAAGCCTGCATGTCACTGAGACACTGGCCTGCTCTCTGTGTTTCAATTTGGTCCAGCCCCCATGACACCGCTCCCTACAATTCAATTTATGCCTAAATGGCCTCACTCGCCCCTAACAGGTTTAGATACGTGAGGAAACATGCTCCATTTGAGGACTTGGTTTTTGTGACTGTCTGGCCACACCATCCCCATGTTTAATAGCTGAAAAAAAAATATCTGAGTGCCTTAGCCTGGCATCCAGTGTGCTCCTGTCCCAGCCTTGGCCTGTGCCACCTCCTGCTCCAGCTCAGCTGAAGTCTGCCTTCCTTAAGGAGTCATCCCCCTGCCCATTCTGCACCTTCCCCTGATACCCCAGCCTCGCCCCCAGCTTTGTGTTCTTGCGATACTTTCTGAACTTCTGCTCCAGACATCACCCTGACTTTTGTGCCCCTAGATTCTGTGTCCTCTACTAACAGCACTCACCACACAGCACTGGAAGTCTGCTTCCCTGTGACTCATTATGTCACGTTACCAGAGGCAAGCACAGAGCCTGGAACATGGAAGGCAGCCTGGCACAGCCACTTCTAATACTTAATAAATCCAAGGACCACTATTCCCTGGAGAAGGAGTTTCTGAAAATCCCTGGTACTTTGTTTTATCAGAAATTCCGTTTTTCTGACTCTAGAGTAGTCGCTAAATATATGTACTGAGATACTGCTTGGAAAATATCTGGGCTACATGAATGGCTTGTGTGACCTCCACCTGCTTTCCCAGAATCCTAGGTCCATCTGTCTTGCAAGAAAGCAGTAGGAAGCACAGGCTCATGTGGAGAGGGGGTGGGCCCTCACTCTGCTCTGACTCCCTGGGGAGCTTCTCAGGTTTTCTGGCCCCTCTGAGTCTCAGAATTCTCATCCACCAAAGGGGGTTATTGAACCCAACTTGTAAGGTCATTCTGAAGAGAATATAGTATATGTAATGAAAGTGGCCCCACTTGCTACACTTCTGAGAGCTTCGTTAGATTCCCTGGGTCTGTGCCTGTTCTGGGTTCTTCCTGTGCTCTGGGATCCTCCTGTAGACCTGCCTCTGGCCAGTGCCCCTTCTCTTGGGTCCCTTTGAGCTCTGGTCCCTGCCACGATGTCTGTTTGCTCCCCCACCACGTGCTCCCTAGCCAGAAAGACAGATACAACCACAGCAGTGCATTTCAGCTTCCATGATGATTGGGGCTTCCACGAATTCCTCACAAGAAGGGACATTGCCAGTGACCTGTTGCTGTACGTCCCACCTGGTTTCTTTTTGTGTGTGTCCACGGCTGTGTTAGGCCTGCTCAGAGACTCAGCTTAGGGCAGCCACTGGGGAAAGCCACGCACTAGCCCCGAAAGAAATGCGCTTGATCTTCAGTCAGATCTGGGGATGGCTCTCATCTAGTCACCTACGAAAGGTCCCCAAGCAGCTTTATTTTTTTTGGTTTTTTTTTTTTTTTTTTTTTTGCTTCTCTAAGCCTCTGTGAAAAGAAAGCAATGTCCATGTAGTTTGGTTTTTGTTTGGGGAATTAAAAGAGAGATTTATTAAAACCTTATCAGAAAAAGTAGATTATCTTAAGTGAGAACATCACCACATGTTGTAGTTACAAGCAAGGCTCCAGTTCTCTGAGCTGGGGCTCGCCATGCATTCTGAGTTGACTGCACTTCCCTTTGCAGTGATCAGATGGATAGCTGTTTCCTCTTAATGCATCTGTGTGAGCCACTGGGCTTTGTGTTCCTTGGAAGCCTTGTTTGGGGTTCCTGCTAGTGCCTGCCTTAGCATTTTCTCTAAAGACTAAATGAGCTGAAGTGTGTGAATCAGGACCGTCCTTCATGTGGTGTGAGGATTCAACAGCTCAGTTTCTGTTGTTCTGTTTCTCCTACTTTTCTGTGATTTCCTTCAGGACAGGAATCACTTTTAAACATTATCTTTAAAGTAACTCCTCTTGGGAATTCTGATCACTTTGAGATTTTCTTCTATTTTTTTTAAAGATTTATTTATTTTTGCATACAAGCTGGGGTGCGGCCCAGAGGTGTGGGGCAGTGAGAGGGTTCACCAGAGACAGAGTGGGGAGCAGAACAAACAGATCGACCGAAACACACTGCTCAGGGGAGCAGCGGGTGAGGCAGGAGAGGTCTGCCACGCCATGTGGGAATCTCCCCGGCCGGGCATCGAACTCACACCACGGCCGCCAGCAGCTCCACAGTGCTAGCTCTTAACCCATTGTGCCACAAGCGAGGCCCCTATTTGAGATTTTAATGGTAGATTCTTTCCCTAGGGGAAAAAAAAAAAGGTGCACATGTGAATTTCTGTAGGTCTTGAAGCCAGAGAGGTCCCTCCACGGTTCTGGAACCTCTGTCTTAGATCTTAAATCCCTGGTTCATCATCCCTCTTCTGTGAATGAACTTACCTGCAGGAAGGTGGCAAATGTAATTCATTGGGCATTCCAGAG
>PVIJ01015023.1:0-38172 GCA_004024925.1 Scalopus aquaticus
CCTGCTGATTGTCTCTCTCCTATTTGGTTTCCTTATAGTCCTGTTATAAGTGAAACCATTTGATATTTTTCTCTTTCTTTCTGGCTTATTTCACTGAGTATGATCCCCTCTAATTCCATCCATGTTGCTGCAAATTGCATGTGTTTATCTTCTTTCCATGATGAATAGTATTCCATTGTGTATATGTACCACATCTTCTTGATCCAATCATCTATTTTTTCACATGTCTCTCTGTTCCATGTGCCTCCTCCAGGTCTCCTCCTTGCTTCTGATCTTCCTTCCTCCTCCAGTCTCCTCTCCAGTTTCTTCACCTCCCTGCTCATCTACACCCTTCCTTGGGTGGGGCAGGGAAACTGGAACCTCCCCTTTTCCTGGGGACTACTCTGTTACACTTTTACTTTCAAATTTTGCTGAACTATCGGTAAATGAATATAATTAAGATGTTTGTGGTTATTCTTATTCAAATCTTTCTATGCGGTGGAACTTACTTAGAGCATGCAAGGTTTGGGGATCTCTGGTACTGCTCATTCTGCCTGCAAACACTGCTAGTGTTCTGATATGGTGTAACGTGTTTTTATCCTATAACATGTTTTTGCAAATTTGCCTAAACTTAGTTTTAATTGATGTATATGTATCACACAAAATCACTTATGTAGAGATAAATGTTTAGAGGTGCTATCTCAGAAATACAAAACTCTATTGTGTTTTATGAACTGGTTTTTAATAACTCATCCTTTTTGTCTCCTTTGGTAGGAATCACCAACATCTAATGATATAATTGGGGGGTGGGGAGGTAGAAAAAGAGGAGAAGCAAACACTCAGAATTTTTCTATGTCTTTTGGTGAAAACATACACAAAAACTTCCACAGCCACTCAATAACACTGATGCAAAACAACAGCCAAAACCAAAAAACTCCTAATATGTTGTAATAAGTGGACTCATCACATTACGAAAGATAAATGCTAATAATAATTTATTTGAAGGCTTGTGTACTTTAAAAAGTAAATACTTAAAAAGTGAATCTTAATATGTTAAAACATTTCTACCATCTCTTTGTGATTGTGTGTCTATGTGTAATCCCTTGTCTTTTCCAAATAATCTTAACCTGTTTCTGATTTAACAGAAGAGAAGATAATCTGATTCACTCTGAATTACTTATTCTCAACTCTTCTAAATATCTTGAGATTTATGTTAAAAAAAAAAAGCTGAGGAGTTAAGATTCTTGTCTTTCTTAAATGTTCTCAGGTTTAGTAAAGTATGACAACTGATAGATTTGTTATGAAGATGTTCATGTCACTGACATAACACCTTTCTTTCAAATAGCAAGATATTACTCCAACTGCTTGGAAATTTACTAAACTTGTCACTGAGCAACTGAGAATAGCTATGATGCAGCCGTTAAGTATGTAATAAAGATAAGGCAAATAAAGTAGACATTACCAGTGGAAAAATGGGATACTCTCAAGCTGCCAGAGGTTCTCACCAGTATCTGCTTTGAATCATTTATTTTCCTTCCATCATCCAGAATATAAAAATACACTCAAAATCTACAAAACATTTTATCCTTAATAAGAACAGAGCAAAATTACAGAACTTTATGTAGTTTGTACTTAATTTTGATTTACAACTGACCACATAAATTTAAAATATGTTTGCCTTTCAATTCTTTCAACACACTCCTATAATTAATAGGAATGCAAGAATTACTCCTAGAAGCAACTCATTAAACAACAGATAAAAATGCCACAAAGGAATGAACACATTCCCCAAAAGAAGAAGACTACATCGGTACCATTTCTGCCCTGGCAAGAGGCAGCTTTCCTGCCACAACAGCCGGCCTGTGTCTGTGCAGGCATTTCTTTTAACAAACCTGTCCCTTTCAGAGGCAGCTCTCCTGTCCACCTGTGACTATGCAGGTGCCTTCCTTTTTCTCCTTTTCTTAATAAACCTGTCCTTTTAAAATGTACCCTTCACCTGCCTGTGTCTGTGTAAACATCTTTATCCTCTGGGCAAACTCTCCATGTGCCACTGAAAATGGAACTCTGCTGAAATTGAGAAGGGAACTCTGCTGAAACTTTTCTTAGAGATAACCAAAGGACTCTGCGCCCTGAACCCCACACTTCATCCAAACAACATCACCAGCTAATGAAAAACCAAAGCTTGAGAATAACAGCTCTTCAATTGCTCGTAGCTGGAACTCTTTAAAACTGATTTTATACATAACCGTAATTCTTATATACACTTAACATTTCACAATGCAATGTTTTACTATGATACAAAGATTGTACTTTTTATTCCTAGGGTGTTACTTTAAAAAATCCTAGCATGTATTTCTCCTTTGATTTTATTATTAATTTTTTTAAGATTTATTTATTTATGCATACAAGCTGGGGTACAGACCAGAGGCGTAGGATGGCGAGAGGGTTCACCAGAGACAGAGGGGGGAGCAAAACAGGTAGATGGACAGAAATACACTGCTAAGGGGAACAGCGGGAGAGGCAGGAGAGGTCTGCCGCACTATGTGGGAATCTCCCCGGCTGGGTGTCAAACACGTATCGCCGCTGCCAACAGCTCCACAGTGCAGCGCTTAACTGCTGCGCCACCAGGGAGGCCCTGATTTTATTATTAATTTTTCAATTCTTTTTCTCTGAAAAGGAATTTTCTCTGAATTTCAATTTTCACTATTTTCTCTCTCTGAATTTGGTTACCTGTCACATACACACATCTCTTAATATGAACAGAAATACCTGACAGATGTCCTGACTAAGCCTAAAAACAGTAGACAAGGAAGTGTCCACTTCACCTTTATTAGGAACAAAGTCATTTTAGAGCATCTGTAGGCTCTTTACATGTGTTTGGGGCGTAAACAGGGAATTTGTTCTCTAAGGTTTATTCTTTTCCTTTGTTTTGGGAACAGAGAAGGATTACCATATCTTAAAGAGGAAGTAAAGAAAACACAAGAATTGTTGAGGTATTGATAGTTGTTATTGTCAGTGCAGTCATATTCAAGAAAGGCAGATTTTAAAAAATAGCAACAAAGATGAGCCTTTATTCCACTCCTAGCATTTACCCAAAAGACACAAAAACATTAATTCAAAAGGATACCTGCACCCTTATGTTTACTGCAGCACTATTTTCAATATGTAAGATATGGATACAACCCAAATGCACCCCAAAAGATGACTGGATCAAGAAGATGTGGTGTACATACACCGTGGAACACTATTCAGCAATCAAAAAAAAGTAAATAAATAAACTCATGTCATTCGCAGCAACATGGATGGAGCTGGAAGGGATTATGTTCAGTGAAATAAAGCCAGAAGGAAAAAGAAAAATGTCTGATGGTTTCCCTTATAGGAGGAATGTAGAAGAACCAAATAAGGGATCAGGAAAAAAATAATAATTACAATAAATTAAAAAAACTTTTTTTTTAATTTTGTTTAAAAACAAAAAGAGACACTCTGAGGGCGAGGAGGAGGGTGAGGGATCAAAACTGGGGAAGGAAGAGCACAAGGTGATGGTGCACAGGTGAATGGTGATGGGAATTTTATGGGGATTACACCTGAGAGGAGAACGCATGCATTGTACAAAAAAGGAAGAATGATATAATACACACACACACACACACACACACACACACACACACACAAAATAAAAAACTAAAAGTAAAGGAGTAACTTTTGAAAAAACAAAATAAAAATAAAATAACAAATATTATTAAACAAAAAAAGCACATCCAGTTCTCAAACTTACACACACACACACACACACACACACACACACACACACAAACACACAGACAGACAATAGTGTCTGAAGTTAGACTGACTAGACCTGATTGTTAAAAGCTCAGACTTTCACAAACGTTGTTAAACTCTTGATAGTTTGAAATTGGCTATTGTGAGAACATTTATAACAAAGAAATCATCAAACACTTCAAATCAGGGTTTTTCCCTCCCCTGGGTGAGTTAATTTCACTATATAATTTGCCTGCAGGGCTTTTTTATTTGCTTGCTTTTTGTCTTGTATGTTATGATTTTTGATATTTGGGCTTATTCCTTGGGGACAGGAAAAAAAGTATTTTACATCCTCCATGTATACTTTTTGATGCCACTAAGAGACTCTGTATATATTCCTTCATTCTGTTCACAGCCCATCCCAAAAGAAAAAAAAAATAAACTCATAACAGCAGATGAACCAATGACACTAACATTTGCCAAATACATAGACAACACAGAATAACTGGCAGCCATGTATGGAGAGACACTTTGGCAACCAAGTTTCTTTTCCAAGTTGGCATAAATTAGATAAGAACTAAAAAAATCTTGGAAAGGAACATGAGAAAAATACTTTTGAAGATACATATCCATTAATGCCCCCTATAGATCCAAGTGGAAAAACAAGACTTGACTAAATAGTATGAGACCCAATTTCCCTTTCCCTTTTCCCCTGCTTGTCCAGCTAATGCGTAAAGCAGACTTTGCAGCGATAGATGATACCATGAGCAGTTGATCTTTTAAGAACCCAGCTTTGTATGAGGGAAGATGATCATGAAACTGATACTAGTTGAATTTTACCTTTTCATTACTGGTTGGGCTCTGTAGTTCTTCAGACTATTTCCCAGTATCATATTGACTGGAGGAACAAGAATGATGTAAAATTAATAATCAATTGATGTTTCTATAACTATCAACCAAAAAAAAAAAAATCACAGTATCCTAACCACCAATTCCAACATATCGGGTCTTCACCCCATTGAAAATCTATGCAGCATTTAACACTACTAAGCACTGCCTCTATTAAAAAAAAAAAAAAAGTGCCCCTTTTGTCTTCAGAGGACTCATATTTTCCCACATCCGTGTTTTCTTTTCCTGTGTTAATTCTTGCTTCTTTATCCAATAAGTAAGTAGTGCTTTGTCCTTTTTTATCTATGACCTTGATTGTAATCAAATAATAGAGTTTAAAAATCTAGTATAGTCTCTTTTATAAGTGGAACATAGAAAAATTTCTTCCCTCTCTAGCTTTTAGTAAAGCTGCTTACTTCCTTAGTTTCAAATGATACTTTGTTAGGAGTTCTTGGAGCTCCTTCTTATACTCCTTTCCCTCCAGGGAGCTCCTTACCCACAAAGCTGACTATCTCCTAGTTATCCTCTCATCAACTTTTTTTGAAAAATTATAATCTACTTTTCCAAAACTGAAATCATTATCCCCAGTCCTTTGAAACAGGACAATATTATCCTTAATGAAATATGTCAGATGGAGAAAGACAAATACCATGTATTTCATTCATATGTAATACATAGAGAAAATAAATGAACTAAGTAAAACAAAAATAAACTTTAGACTACATCATTAAATTAGTATCAGAAGGGAGATTGGTAAATTAGGTAAAAGGGATAACTGCATTGGTGAAAGATTAAAAAATGGATTTTTAGTGGTGAAACTAAAGAAATACATACAGATTTTGATTTATAATGACACATACCTACAATTTACATAATGATTAATGCAATGTTACTTAAATAAAAATTTATAAAAAGAAATGAAAATGTTCTTCCACTGTCCTGCATCTCAAAGAATGTCATTTTCTTACTTGTGATAAAGGAAAACTGAGATATCTTTCATTTTCTTTCTATCTCAAAATCTCCAATTTATATTAAATTATGTTCATTCATAATACATTTATCTCTTAAATTCATCCTTTTTCTTCTACTACTACTATCCTTTCCAGACACTTATTCCTCTCCTAGACAATGTTAGGAAGTGTGGTATATTTTCCTAATGTGTATATTTTTCTAATCCATTCTTCATCTTGCCATGAGAATTTTACTTCCAGAATCCCCTCTGAATCCTTTAATTTATTCCTTTGAAAACTTTCTACAGTCCTCAAACCAATGGAATAAAATCTTACCAATGTTTTCAGATCACATTGCATCAGTTTTTTTCAGAAGTTTGATATTCCCAAATTCCTCTCTCTCTCCAGTGATACCTGTAGTGGGGAGAAATATTGGGGTGAGGCCAGAGGTGCAGGGGTGAAAGAATTCACCAAAAATAGGGTGGAGAACAGAAAAAAGGCAGATTTCATGAAACACCCTGCAATGGATCAGGGTATGGAACAGGAGAGGTCTGTGCACCAAGAAGGATCTGGACTCCCTTTTATAACCTGTGTTTGTGGGCTCTTCATGACTGGGGGAGCCCGTCTCTGCTGGAGCAGCAGGCTTCAGTGGGCCTTTCCTATAGGAGGTGTCCTGCCAGGTTATGTTTGCCCTGTTTCTGCATTCCCAGAATCTCCATAGGGTCATGTGGACGGACCCAAGGCCAGATTCCAATGGCAAGTCTATCCCCTTCCTTATCTATTTTGTGTTTCCCAGCATTGTTCAGATGAGTGAAGTGCAGATATTAAGGTTTAATTTTATTAAATGATACCCCAACAATACCTTCTTTTCTATTAGCAAAATTTAGGGTACTTGTATTTCCCTAAAACTTTGTTGATACTATGTATCATGAAATATCACCCACATGATCACCTGAAGAAGAAATTATTCAAAGCCCAATATCAAAATTTAGTCAGGCCAGGGCCTCCCCGGTGGCGCAGCAGTTAAGCACTAAGCTGTTCCGCTGTCAGAAGCGGTGATGCGAGTTCCACGCCCGGCCGGGGGAGAGTCCCACATGGCGCAGCAGACCTCTCCTGCCTCACCCGCTGCTCCCCTCAGCAGTGTATTTCCGTCGATCTGCCTGTTCTGCTCCGATCTGCCTCTTCTGCTCCCCACTCTGTCTCTGGTGAACCCTCTTGCTGCCCTATGCCTCTGGCCTTACCCCAGCTTCCATGCATAAATAAATAAATCTTAAAAAAAAAATTTAGTCAAACCAATCAGACCTCATTTCTGAGAACTATTTAGCTTTCCTTTCTCCGAATTTCTCTAGTCTGATATTTGTATTTCAGAACTTGGTGAAATTTCATTGTACTTTTGTTCATTTGTTTCTGTAATTATTACTCCACCACATTTTTCTTCTATCAAACTGGAAATTAAATTCATTTTTATATATCCCAACATACGTCTAAGTACCTAACCCAAGGGGGACACTAAATAATTTTTTATTGATTCAATGTTCTGCATGTTTTTTTGAAAATAAGCAATTTGATCAGTTTGAGTATTCTACTTTTTGAACAAGTTCTCTTGTTTCATGTTTTATGATAATATTTAAAGATATATTCTAGCTTCTTCAGTCCTAAGTGAGAAATTAGTTGAATACTGAAGGAGTTCTATTTATTGATAATTAGTCTTAGTAGTCTATATCTCTTATTGAGAAGATAGACTGAAACTCTTCAAGCAATTTAACTTTTTGTGAGATTCATTAGAAATAAACTGCAGTTCAAACCTTAGACTATCTTATTATCACTGACTTTATGTATTTTATAGAGCTGTGGATGTTTTATTTAAATGGTTAAATAACATACCCAGTATATCTAACAAGAGGTAGAAACTTTTAAAAATTCAATATAGCTATAATAATAATGGCAGGCATATACTAGGAGTAAGACACTACTATATACAATTTGTATAAATTAATATTTTTAATTTTTAAAACAATCCTATGTGGTAGGCACTGTTAATATATCCATTTTACAGAGATGAAAACTGAAGGACAGAATGATTTTCTTGCTCAATTAGTCTTGCTCAAAGATGTCACCAGAATATGAACCTGTTAGTGTGCAACTGAGGGATACCCCAGGGCCCCCAAATTTGCACACTCTAAAGGAGTCTGGGATCTGTGTGCACAAAGTCTCTTAGCATAAAAGGTCTTTAACAGAATTAGTGTCCACAGAGAGGGAAGAAAAGAGAGGATATTAGTATCCCAATAAAATACCTCTAATTTCCATCCCTCCTGGACAAATTCCCAGCCAAACAGGACTGACCCAAAGTGGGGCATCTGAGACCCAAAAGCTTGTTACAAGTCTTAAAGCACCTTGTAGCAAGGAACCACGGGAAGGAGACAAAAGGGACCAGACAAGTCTGGGATGAAAGAAGCAAAATCAAGTAACAGCTACCACTGTCTCTGCCAACAACAGCTTTCCCACATGTCTCTCACATACATGTCTATTCCAAGTATCTCCACATATCTTTCCCCCACGTGGCAAAGAAGATGCCCACTTGCACCAGGCTGCAAGTCAGGCAACAGAAGCAAGAACTCTGTCCTTCTTCCTTCCAGAGCCTATCTGCCTTCCATGTTATATAGCTACACCCACTCTGCACATTGTGAAGTGGGACTGGGTACGTGGTACCTCCCCTAACAACCCCAGGCACACTGATTCCATATCCCTTGTTCTTTCTTGCTGTACTGTGTTGCCTCTCACTAGCAGATGAAGTGTATGCTAAAGCAAATACATACAGAGCCAAATAAAACAGGAGTTAAATTGAGGCTTAAGAAGTTTAGTAGATATGTAACTTAAAAAGCAATCAATTTTGACTGAGACATCAGAAATTGCTTCTGAGATAAGAGGGCCACTTAGAAAACACTCACTTGTGAGCAAAGTTCTGACCCTTTGCCCCTTTAAAGGCAGATCGTGGGCCTACAGATGTCCTTGTTGTTTATTTGATGCCACTCTCCCTCCTCCACCAATAGCAACTTCCACTTCCTTTTATTTTGCCATTTTCTCACAGCATCTACCGGAGAGTATAATTACATCACTAAGTATTAAGCATTACTTTGCAGCTTATGTAATAATGTGTATTCCCTTAGTTTTATCACAAAATTCCATTCACTAAGATATTTCTGAAGTCAGTGCACACCCACATGCCTGCCGGCTGTGACTGGTCTAGGGTTGCTGGTAACAGGACCCATGTTCTTTGTTGTTTAACTTATTTATGGACAGGTTTTTATTACTACAACCAAGAATTTTGAATCATAGGAAAGTAGGAGAGGCAAGACAGAATGAAGATAGTGAAGACAGAGGAGCTGACAAAGGATTGTATTAATACACCCTTTACGAGCAACCCTGACTCTCCCTCCCAAAGGAATATTCAAGCTTTACTACTCATGGTTTTGTGAATGTCAACTTTGATTGAACATTACTTAAACTCTAAAAATTTGGGGGTGACATGATTTATTTTAGCTCTGCTAAATAAAGGATGAAATTTCATCATTTCATCTATAGCGCACACACACACATATTTTAAGTCACTTATTTTGACTAGAAACTAAGCAGGCATTCTCTTCCTTTAATAAGCCTTCTGAAGGTTACTAATCCTTTGCCCTTCCCCTTCTCTGCCTGCTATTACATGACACAGTAAAAGCACAAATGCCCTCTAATACTGATCTTTTAAGCTGTATAAATAGAAAAATTGACTCATTTTATTTAATCAGTACAAATTTAGAGTATTTTTAGAGGAGTAATAAAGAGACTATGTTTTGAGCTGATTAAATCTCTTCCTCCTCCCTCCTCATCACTTCACAAACCTCTCACCTATAATCAGCGCATACATAGAATTTTAGGTCCAGTGTTAAGTAATCCACAAAATTAAAAGGGAAAAAAAAAAAACACTGATTTGCAAAACTCTTGAGTCATTAGGAAAAGAGAAAACAGGGAAAATATGTTGTGGTTTCTAAATCAAAGATAACTGATTAGCAGCATCTTTTGAAATGCTTTAAACATTCCCTACATGCCTAACGTGTTAAACCCTTATGTGATTAAAGCTCTTTAAAGAGTAGTAACCAAGTTATCTTGGTTTGTAGTTTGATTTTGCTCCTTTCATCCCAGACTTGCCTGGCCCCTTCTGCCTCTGTCTTATGGTTCCCCACCAGAGGTTCCTTAGACTTGCAGCAGGCTTTTGGGCCTCGGTGGTCCCACATTGGGCCAATCCTGTTTGGCTGGGCATTTATCCACAAGGAGTGGGTAACTTTGGGTGTTTCACTGGGAAACAATTATCCTTTCTTCTCAGCTCTCTCTATACACACTATTTTACTAAAGTTCTTTTATATTAAGTTCTTTTACATTAAGAATATGCTTTTTCTTTATGCAACAGATGGCAGAACCTCTTCAGAAGCATGTAGGATTAGGGATCCTAGGTTACCCCCTAAGTCTACACACTAACAACATAAATAAATTAGTAGGATAATCTCTGACAAATAACAATTGCTTAGTATAAGTTAGGTTATCTATTATTTTCATTTCTCCCAAATAAAAATAAGTTATTCTCTCATAGATGAACAAGTAGAATTTACCTCATAGTCCCAAACTATATTTACTCACTTGCGAGAAGTTATGACTAAAACCTAAACTTTGAGTTTCCTACAGAGCTATTTCCTGATCACCTTTGTATTCCTTCTGCTTGCAAGAGTATTTGGGAGGTCTTTGTTGAGTTTTGTTTGACATAAATTTAATTGAGATGAGAATTCAAGAAAGGAGAGAAAGGAAGAAATAAGAGCTGTCGAAGCTGGCATTAAAAATCAAACGATTTTGCACTTTTTCCATATGCAATGACAGAGGAGAGAGAATGTGTGAGAATTGTGTGAGTGCAGGTATGTACGTGCTTTTTTTTAAGATTTATTTTTTATTTATTTATGCATACAAGAACTGGGGTGTAGGCCAGGGGTGCAGGAGGTGAGACAATTCACCAGAGACAGAGTGGGGAGCAGAACAGGCACATCGACTGAAATACATTGCTGAGGGGAGCAGCGGGCGAGACAGGAGAGGTCTGCTGCACCACGTGGGTCAGCTCCCTGGCCGGGGATCAAACTCATGCTGCAGTGGCTGGTGAAAGCTTGATAGCACTGACACTTTAACCCCTGCACCAGGGAGGCCCCTGTATGTGGCTTTCTAAGAACATGTTAGTCCAGTGCCAATTTGCAGGACAGTCACTGTTATTTGTTTCCTCTCTCTGAATCTGGGAATACAAATAGTCTATAAACTAAAAGCCAAGCTACAAGTCTTTTTGCCACTTCATTCATCTCTTTTATGTGTTTATATATATTTTTTGAAGATGCATTATATTTGGACTTCCTCTGGACCAGTAATAAAAGGACTCAATGTGCTGCCTGTGCTCCTGCTCCTTGGGAGGTTTCCAGGGAGCCAAAGGGAACACAGAGCTAATGGCATCACTGTTAATACTGTGACCAAAACAAAAAGAGAAGACTATTCAAACTCCCGACTTGTACTGCTGTGCCTTCCACCATGACAGGACAGACTAATCAGAGATCACTTGAATCCCCAGGTGTGAGAAGAATAGACTCAAATAACCGGGATAATCATGGCATTTTGCACAGTGATAAGTAGGACACTTAGAGTGCATTGATCTACCCTGGCATACACTTCTTCAAAAGGTAATCAGTTACAAATCATTCTTATAAAGCCCCTTATCAAGTTCTAATCACTAGGTAGAGGTTTTATATATGTAAGCAGTGAGTGACACTTCAGAACATAGTGTTAAGATTTTATATTACATGCTTAAGACTATTCACTCTACAGATTGTTCAATATTCTTGGTCAACTGTAGTCAGTACTTTCCCATGAACTAAAACTGCTGTCATGCAATTGGCCATTACAATTTTAAAAATTCACTTTCAACACTGTATGCAATGTTGTATAAATCATTGCATTAATACTTGTGGTTAATAAATAGAATGATCATGAATTAATGAACAATAAAGTAACAAAGGCTGATATTATATCCAAGTTTTCACATGAAAGACTGAAACTCAGCTTATCAATTAATGTGAAATAACTTTGCCAATGGCATAGACCTCAGCCCACTGGAGTAGGTCCTTTGCCCTGTAGGGAAAGAATTCACCAAAGAGCTCTACGTATAGCTGAATGCAGCAAGGCTTTATTAAGAGACTCATGCGTGAAAGCACCAGTGCCAGAAAAGAAAATTAGCCTTGCTTCTGGAAGGGAGTTAGAAGGAAATATTTAAAAGGTATGTCTTTGAGTCAGGAAGAGGAGAGCAGCGTCATAGCTTGTCTGGGTTCTGCTACACGCAGGCACGTGCAGACAGGCTACATTCCAATTGGGCATGGAGGTTCCTGGACTTTTCCCTCAAGGAAATCATGCAATAAACATTAGTCAGGATTAGATTTTTGTATACATTGCACTTTAGGTCAGTGCGGTGCATGATACAGTCCACCTGTTCAAACAGGATTTGGGGCAACTCTTACCCTATACACTCACACACATGTATACATGTGTGTAATATATACATGATTATTAGGTCATGTATATTCACTCACTTGAATATTTAGGTCTTAAGGGTGAGATCAGGGAGGTGTTTCATTCTCATTAGCATGAAATGCTATAAAAAGACAGGTTTTGCTGTGGTAAACTGACCTCTAGTGCCATCCAACTGTTGTTTAATATAACATAAGTTAGAATCTGGCCATGCTATAAGTTCTACTAATACGAGGAAAGACCACCACATATTCTCACTTAGGAACCCAAGGTAAAAAAAATAGTATTGGCATATTTTAGCTAAAACTATGACCTTCTTGGTCATTATTTAAGGGAAAAGAAGAGATTGTAGAATGATACATTTTCAGTATCTCAGTCCAAATGTGGTAAATCACACTTAAACACACATATAAAAACTCAAATCAGACTACATAGCAAGTAGTCTGAGAAATGCAGTCTCCCATGAACCCTAAAGAGGAAAAGAACCAGATATCAGTGTGATCAAAATAAGTATTAATATTTAGCATATTTACAGCACAAAGATGCCTCCATTTGAAAACAGGATATGGAAAAGAAAAAGATGAAAAAGGAAGGAAAGCTATAAGTTTCAAAGAAATAACAGAATACATATTCTTCTTGCTATCTCCTACTTGCAAACCTTGCTTAAGGAGTGTTCATAAGAGGAAACATTCCTCTTTCTTTCTAGGGCAGCAAAAATGGGAAAGATATTACAGTGTTTATGCAGAATCAACAACTAACTCTGGAAAATAATTATTTTTTAAGTCACTTTTATTTCCTAATTTGTGTTTGTGTGAAACATTTATCAACCATGGTCAATCATAAGAATACTGTTCATAGTAACTCATTTCCTAAACTGTGCAAGGGGAAAATAATGAATATAAACCATGCTGATTTCCTTGCTTTATGTGACCTTTAAGTTGAAATTGGTAAGAAATGTACTTGTAAACAGCAGTTAAATTTATTTTTATATTTTTATAACTAAGCAGTCTAACTTCTAGGTTATTTATCATTTTGCAGTTTAATTCCATATAAATGAAGAATTTTCAGATGAATGGGGAAAAGTACAATAAACTTCAATGTCCGGTAGGATTAATCTTTTATTATTGTTGCCCTTAGCCCTTAGCCAAAACAGAAGGGATTTATTGTAACGACTCCATGAATTTTTTGTTTTTATACTCTCTGTAGTAATGGTTTCTTAGTATCTGAAAATATGCTTCCCCTTCTTTTTTTCTTTTCTATTTTCTTCTAAAACTTGTAGATCACAGGAAATTATAAATAATTTTATATATGACTATAGATAATAACTTTTTGAGAAATTGTATGATTTATTACATGAAAGTGCATGAAGCTATATAGCATTGTGTGCTTAATTATGGAAAATAAATTAGGAGGAAAGAATATTATTTCAGGGTCTTGTGTTAGTGTACAACCAAGGGGTACCCCAGGAACCCCAAATTTTCACATTCTAAAGCAGTCTGACCATCTGTACACACAAAGATAAAGACAGACTCATTGTGTAGAAGAACCTCATTTTTTTAAAGATTTATTCTTATTTATTTATGTATAAAGAACTAGGGTATAGGCCAGAAGTGCAGAGGGTGAAAGGATTCACCAGAGACAGAGCTGGGAGCAGAAAAGGCAGATCTATTGAAATACACTGCTAAGGGGAGCAGCGGGCAAGACAGGAGAGGTCTGCTGTGTGGTGTAGGTCAGCTCACTGGCCTGGGATCAAACTCAGGTTGAAGTTGCTGGCATTAGCTTGATAGCACTGAGACTTTAACCCCTGTGCCACCAGAAAGACCTCAGTAAAATAACTTTAATAGAATTGGTGTGCATAGAAGGAGAAAAATAGAGGACACATAAAGAACCATGAGCAGTTAGTGCTTTTAAAAAAGAATATGGATGGGGGTAGGAACTGCTCCTTAATATTCAGACAAATTACAAATCTAAAATAAGTAATGTAGTATTATCATAAATAATAGAGAAATGTAATTAAAAAAGAGAGTCTAGAAATGTACCGCTAAATATTTGATTAATTACAGAAGTAATGCTACAGATAAACAAAATTTCAATGACTAACATAAAAAAGATGTCCAACCCCATACTTAGGGAAGTGCATATTAAAATCTTACTGAAAAATCAGCATGTATCTGCTAGTCTGGAAAATATTAAAGCCAACTGAAAACTCTAATTGTGAGCACATGGAGCCTGGGAGAGCGCATATACTATGGGTGACGTGCATTTGCATGATTCCCTTTGGCAGTCACATGTCATTACTTGGTAATGGCACATACAGGCAACCAATTTCCTCCAGAGTAGTATATATACTAAGGGGTCCCTTCACATATATATCTGCAGACACTAGAATGTTCATATGAGCAATTTTAAGAGGCAAAACTAGAATCAACTCAAATATACTATAACACAAATACATTGTGGTATATTAATATATTAAACATACAAAAAATATACCGAAGAAATCACAACCATGTTGAGGTATCATATATCATAAATTGGCTGTGTTTAGCTAAAATATGGAAACAACCCAAATGCCCCAAAATTGACGACTGGATCACACAATGGAATACTACTCCGCAATCAAAAATGATAAACTAACGCAATTCACAGCAACATGGATGGAGATAGAAGGGATCATGCTCAGCAAAATAAGCCAGAAGGAAAAAGAAAAATACAAATGGTAACACTTACAGAAGGAATATAAGAGAGCCAAATGAGAAATCAGCAGAAGAAAATAGCACACAAATCAAAAACAAAAACAAACACTAGCAGGCAACCACAAATAAGAGACATTTCTGCAGGGGAAAGGAAGGAAGAGGGACCAAAATAGGGGAGAAAAGAGCACAAAGGACTATGGCAATGGTTCACGTGTGAATTGGTGGGAAACTTATGGGGGATACATAATGTAAAGGATGTAAATTAAATAAAATTAATTTTAAAAAGAAAAAAAAATTAATTAAATATAAAAAAACACAAAACATTACACACAGTATTCCAAATGCACAAAACATGAAAATAAACAATCCAACTGATACATGGTTTATTGATACAGATGATAGAGAAGGAGAGCTCTGAAGAAAAGTTAACAAAAGATTTTACTGAAGTCAGGATGTCGCCTAGTTCTGGCAAGAGGAGAATGCATCTAGCGAGTAGCAGAAAGGTTTTCTACATTACAGACCACACTTTAGTTTCTTCTCTAGGTAATGAATACCAGGGTGATTATTTAAAATGTAAACTTAGGCTCTATACACATTGTATGTACTACACATTCAAAAAAATAATCTTTTTTTTCTATTTCAAAGGATACTATACAAATATGCTAACACACTGTGAATTTTACCTAAAGATAAATAAAAACAAGAGCCTCATCAGTGGCCTAAATTCTTGTGAGGGTAGGCTAAGACTGATACTGAAGACTACAAGGTACGTGCGATTCTGAGTTCTCACTTTTTCAGCAACTGATCAGTTCCTGGGGTGATTTGACTCCCTACCTCATGACCAAGATAGGCTGAACTTCCATGACAGTAGGAAAAGGCAGTTAAGACCAGAGTTTCTTTGGAGAAGAACTTTATTGCCATGTCTCAAGATTATGTACTTTGCCTATCTCGTTTGTGATCCAAAACAGCCTGAGTTTAGGTGATCGCTGAGCTTTCATAAAACCTTTCTTTTTATGCCTTAATGCCATTGATCTGTAGTAAGAACCACTCTGACTTTAATAATGTTTTCCTGGAATGCAGAAAGTTAGAGGAAGTCACTTTTACCTTAATCGAGAGCTTTTTATTTAATGTTTTTCTTTACACATGGTGTGTTTTCTGTTGCCCTGGACAGTAGGCAGCCTTTCTGAAATGTTGAAAATTATTATTAAAGGGACACCAAAGTTACTTTTTATTCTGTGTAATTAAAATATAAAATGACTATGTAGAGACAAGAAATAGTAGACCTGAAGCATTTTCCAGGTATGTAGGAGTAACATTTGAAAAATGTGTTACAGTGAAAGATCTTACAACAGCAAGGCGATAAGACTATGTGCTAGTGGCTTTTCTGGACTTCTGATTTCTGGGTCAGCACAGTTCCACAGTTAAAGCAGCAGCCAAATGGGTTTATTTGCTGATTTGTTTGCTTTAAATTGTGAAAATAATGAACAAAGACTATACCTTTACTCTAGATTGTACTCTTTCATTATCTAAGCATAATAATGAGAAGATGAATGTAATAGAAACATATTTTTTGACATAATTAAAAGAGGGTATAAAGAAGAAATAGAATATAATGGCTTCATTAAATGAGTTCTAGTGCTATAGACAAGAATTAAATATTGAGTAACTCAAGAAGGTTACTAATATTATTGCACTAACATTATACAGAAGTAACTTTTCAATCTAGCTTTCTTCATACATAAAAAATATACATAAACTAGTTAAGATAATAGATCTGAATGAAGGCTTGGGGAATTTTTTAAAATCATTATAAAATAACATTTTGTGATGGGACACATTCAATTTAATTTCAAAACTAGCTAATAAGGTACATCTATTCCCCATACTATTCTGGGTACCACAAGGAAATCAAAGATGAGTGAATGTCCTGTCAAGGAGATGGAATGTAAATTAATCAACAGTCTTGTTGTCTACATTTGACCAAGCACTGAGACAAAACGGTACTGGAGAAAAACACAGATACACACCTCTGTGTAACTAAGTGTGTATATGACACTATGACCTCAGCATGATTTATTATCTAGTAAAGAAAAACAGAAAAACTGACTTGTTAAACCAGCTGGGGAAAATATTCATGTTCATGACACCCCAACTTTGATCTTGCCTCCAATGACAGAGTTAGTTGTACATTCAGAAGGGCCTGCTGTTTCTGGCAACTGCATGAATGCCCAGTGCCCAATCTTACAGAGTTCAGGCACCTTTGATTTTTAAGAACAAAGAGGTGAGTATGGACTGAGACAATTGTGAAAGGCAGAAATTTTAATCTGAGTACTAGGGGACATAAAGAATTTGCACAGGAAATGACATCCATGAAACTGAAAAAGCAGTGGTCTAAGACACAGAGATAAGGCTCATAACATTTGGAGGGAGTAATAAGGATAAACATGGGATTAGAAAGAAGTAATTTCTGGAGAGAAAAGCACCAGAGTGGGCAACAGGGACTGCAGGGTTGTCTTCCTTCCTGGCACAATCTCTGCTGGCTTTCCAGTTTGGAGCTCAGCATTTAGCTTCAAAGAACCTGAGTTCATTCACTGTTGGTTGGGGATAAGATGAGGCCTGCCCTGGACTGTGTCTGTAGAAATTAAAAGAAACAGGCTCCTCCTTGTTGGCACAAGAGGTTAAGGCTCAGCATTATGAAGCTATCACCACCCACTGCAGCATGAGTTCAATCCCCGGCCAGGGAGCTAACCCACATGGTGCAACAGACCTCTCCTGTCTTGCCCGCTGCTACCCTCAGCAGAGTATTTCAGTGGATATGCCTGTTCTGCTCCCAACTCTGTCTCTGGTGAATCCTCTCACCCTGCTCCCACACCTCTGCCTACACCCCAGCTCTTGTATGCATAAATAAGTAAATCTTTTTTTTTTCAAATATTTATTTATTTATACATACAAGCTGGGGTACAGGCCAGAGGCATGGGGCAGCAAGAAGTTTCACCAGATAGAGAGCGGGGAGCAGAACAGGCAGATAAACCGAAGTACACTGCTGAGGGGAGCAGCAGGTGAGGCAGGAGAGGTCTGCCACGCCATGTGGGAATCTCCCTGGCTGGGTGTCGAACTCGCGTCGATGCTGCCAACAGCTCCACAGCGCAGCACTTAACCACTGCGCCACCAGGGAGGCCCCATAAATAAGAAATCTTAAAAAAAAAGAAATTGAAAGAAACAACCTCTATGGAAGCATATGTTCACCTCTAAAGAGCTAAATAAAGGGGATATTATTAAGGGTCAAAATGAATATTCCTTTTTTCCATTTGTCAGGTATCATGAATGTAGAGCAAGTTATTGCACACACAATGAGTCTTGCTGTTGTTTTAAATAGCAACGTGTGCTAAGTTGTTGCAAAGTTGGATAGATTCCATGAACAATCCATCCCCCTGTGTGGAACATATCCAGTCATATAAAACCGACAAGCCAGTCCTGCTGCATGGGCAACAGTATCTTTTGTAAATTTTTTGTTCCCTTACTTGTCTTGAATTTTCTTTTGTATAGTTCTTTTTTCTAAACACTATGGAGATGTCCAAGAATACATGACTTACAAAGTGGAAAGAATTCTGCATTCCTGCCCAATGTGGGAGGAATTGTGTCCCCAAAATCCATATATATCACTAGTGCCAAGAATATGACCTTACTTGGAAACAGGGTTGTTGCAAATATAAGTAGGTAAATTAAGATGAGATTATGCTGGAATATGGTGGGGTCAAATCCATTATGACTGATGTGCTTATAAAAGAGGCAGTTTGGATGCAGACACACAAAAGGGAGAATTCCATGTGAATACAAATGCAGAGAACAGGGTAATAAATCTACAATCCATTTCACATCAGAAAACCTGCAGAAGCTGGGAGAGAATCATGAAATAGATTCTCCTCACAGTCCTCAAATGAACTAACCCTAATGACATCTTGATTTTGGACTTCTAACCTCCAGAATTATGAGGTAATAAATTTCTGTTATTTGAATTACTCAGTTTTTGGTACCTCCTTACCGCATCATGAGAAAAACAATACAGTGAACTGGGATGCAAATTGAAATACTGACTTTATTCTATACCTATAATGTTACTCTAATCCAGGCATATAATATCTTTGAATTTGTTACATTAAGCTAGCACCTACCTTTTTTACTTCACAGCTATGCATGGGCGAAGTATGTAATATATAAACAGTGTCTGCAAATGATAAAGTGTTATAAAAATCGTGTATGTGTGTTCACATGAGAACTTAAAATGTTTATTAATCAATTTCATTATTTTACAGTCCTTCATTAGAATTACAGGAGTATTATGTACAATAAATGTGGCTTAGCACAATTCATCTTTTCAATGTGTTAGATATATTTAGGCACAAATATGTAGTCATCTTGTGCATAAGGATTCATATGACATAGCCAGGGATAATTTAACACTGTGTGGTATCTTTTTTCCAGATGATGAAGATGTATTTCTCATTACTACAGTCATTGCAATTGGCTACTATAATTGAAGACATACTTTTATCTCTATTATATATAATATGTTGGATGATGTATATATTATGTACAAAGAAAATAAGAAGGCAGAAATATCACAGAATTTACATAATCCGGGAAATCTTAGATTCTTCTTATGATCACTGTATTTCTGACTTAATCTCTCTCATCTTAACATTCTTATTGGAATAGGATTCTTTTGTTTTCAGGTAGACAAGCAGAGACAATTATTTTGGGCATTAACTCCATACTGCAGCTATTCCAACTCCAACTCTAGTTATACTACACATTTTATTTTAGAATGACAAAGCCTATCATTGTCCTGAAAACAAACATTCCCCAAAATAACCTCTATCAGAATCCATTTCTCTATCACAGGGATTCTTATCTTAATTATCAGTCACGGGTACCTGGAGGGATGTTGGCTAAACTCATTAGTTTGACTATCAGATAGAGAGAAGTGGGCACCCTTTGACTTTTCTTTTCATTACTGACAGATATTTTTTCTTTAAATGTGAGCACAAGTATCCTATATCACTACTTTATTTCCAGTCATTATTCACTTGTTTCTATAGAGCATTATATGTTATGACACTATTGATTCTTGGTGGATCAGGACATGATGTAACAAAAATACCTTTTGTAGTCAATGTCTTTACCTCTTAGAAATTCAGAAACACTAGTCACATATGAAAGTCTATTGATACGAAGATATGAGATATGAAGATATGAAACCACTGTGTACCCATGAGTATATATTAATTAAAAAACTAAGATGAGAATTAAAGCAAACAGATCAATGAGTCTGAGTATATTTATGTCACAGATCTGATAGCTATGAAGTGCTATGACTTTTAAAAGTTTATAAACATCCTAGAAACACTGGGTAGCTAATAATTCTCCAAATAAGTAGAAGCCCCTTTTTGTCATCTTGATAGTTAACTAATTGTAATTTTTTTGTGTGTGTTTGCCTATATCTATTCTCCTCTTTCTCCCCCCCCCCTTAAATGTTATGTTATTATGGTTCTCAAAGTATGGTCTGAAGATCACACAGAGGTACCAGAAGGTCAAGGACATAGTCATAATAATATTAAAACATGACTTTTCTTTTCAATATCATTTTATCACAAGTGTACAATGGAATTTCTATAGGTACCCATAGCTAACATTTTAACTGAATACAGAACAATTTTCTTAGGTGGCACAATCATAAGACTCACAAAAATATTACATGTGTCTCACTTTTCTTTTCTTATGGAAAATAAGGTCATAGTTACCCTTATTAAAAATAGTTTAATTATATTTGCAAGTAATGGATTTTATGTGAAATAATTTTCAATTCTCAGTTTTAATTTCTAATAAGGTAAATAAAAATAGGTATAACTCAAATAAACTAGGTTCTTTGGGTTTCTCAGTAATATTTCATTATATAAATTATACTGAGGTTATGGTAAAGGGCTATGGGTGTTTTGGTGGTGAACCTATTTCCCTAAATTTTTGTGAATCTATCCCCGTAAATCACATATAGTATTGTAAAAACAATGTCACCTCAAAAATAAAAAATAAAACATTTGAAAACCACTGTCAGAGAATATACCAGAGATGTTTTACATATTTTTCTTATTGTGTTTCAAGAGACCAGTGTATCTAGAACAGCTGCCCCGCTCCCCCATCACCACCCAAGCTCTTGGGAAAAGAGAGTTAGGCATTAACTAGTACTTCTGAGAGGCTATCAAGAATCCGGCCCCCTGTGATCCCATTCCCTCCTCATATAAGATTCAATATCAGTTTAGACAAAGGTAAAATCCCAAATAAAGTTGGGGACAGTGAGTTCCTCCAAAAGGTTTGCTATTTTCTGTACATTACTTCATTAATGTACTCATATCAACCCTTTTATATTTACTGTTGTACCATTCTGTTCTGGCTTGAACAAATGCAGTATTCTGTATGATCCTCTGAGTTTAAATATCTTCCCTCTTCTCCATAACACCAGAATATTACTTAAAATTGAACTTTGTCAGGAACATCCTTACTCAGAAATGAAACTTTCCACACTGCCTGGAGTTTAGAGTCTTAAACTTTGAAATCTTAGGATCACAGATTTTTCAATACAAGATGTAAAAAGGAAATCATCATATATAAGCCCCACACATTCTAAAATAAGAAGTTGAAGTTCACAACTTAAGTGACTTTATAATGGTCATATGAACAATAGCTACATAATCAAAATGGGAATTGCAGTTGTGTCTATATTTGACATTTGTACCACAGAATGTCCTGATCTATATCTGCCATTATGTCTCCTCCCCAATAAAATATTTCTATTTAATATTTCTATTTCTATTCTCATTGTTCCCAAAACATATCATGTTAATTGTCACCATTGTGCTTCTACTTAGTTAATTCTCCCAGGTGTGATATTCTCCATTGCTCTTGATAACTACCTTTCAGAAGTCATCAGTTACATTTTCGCTATAAGATTCTCTTGGAACAATTCAGTACACAGAACTTCTCTTTTGCCATTATTTTGGTTGTATTTTTCTCTTTTTCCAGTATTTGGTTGTATGTAAAATGCCAAACTGTGTTCCTATAACATTGCCATGCACAGACACTTTATTTTTTGTACATCATTTTTTTAAATATATATTTTTATTGTTATTTATGTCTTTTACATTTTGTATTCCCCTTGGGTAGCCCACCACCAATTCACCCGTGATCCATCTCCATGGTCCCTTGTGTTCTTTTCTATTCCATTTTGTGCCCTTTTCCTTCCCTCCCTCCGCCTCCCCCCGCCCCCCACTGATATTCTCTCTCCCACCCGGCCTCCCTATAGTCCTGTTATAAGTGAACTTTACATGTTATATATTTTGCTTCATGTTGAGCAAATGCAGTATTTAAAAGCATTAACTGAGGGCTTCCCTGGTGGCACAGGGGTTAAGTCACAGCACTATCAAGGTATCAGCAGCCACTGCAGCACAAGTGAGATAACCCACACGGAGCAGCAGATCTCTCCTGCCTCATCCGCTGCTCCCCTCGGCAGTGTATTTTGGTTGATCTGCCTGTTCTGCTCCCCACTCTGTCTCTGGTGAATCCTCTCACCCCCGCAACTCTGGCCTAAAAACCCCAGTTCTTGTAGCATAAATAAATAAAAATAAATCTATTTGAAAAATCAGCTGGTTATTACAGTGGTTCTCTGTAACATTAGAGAGCAAATAATATATGGATTATATATTTTAATTTGTAAGAATATATTTACTACACTATTAAAAGAGACTAGATAAATAACATTTAATAAGTCTGCAACTGAGGTTCTCTAAGATCTTCAAAGTATTTTTCAGTCTCATTGATCTTTCTGTCATTCCTAGGTTACCTCTGCATGCAAAATCAATTCAACTGCAGTGATAATCAAATCAGATATAAAGTCATTTACTTGGATTTTGAGTTTGTTTAGTCAGATTTCTGGAAGACTGTGTCAATGTAAAGTCAGATGGAGGTCTTGATAGTCAGGCTAGGGGATGGCACATATGTCTATTTTCAAATGAGGATAACTGAAAGATCAAGAAATAAGATGAGTAGGGCCTCCCTGGTGGCGCAGCGGTTGAGCGCTGCGCTGTGGAGCTGTTGGCAGCACGCAATGAGAGTTCCATGCCCAGCAGGGGAGAATCCCACATGGTGCGGCAGACCTCTCCTGCCTCACCCGCTGCTCCCCTCAGCAGTGTACTTCTGATCTGCCTGTTCTGCTCCCTGTTCTGTCTCTAGTGAATCCTCTTGCCGCCCCACACCTCTGGCCTGTAACCCCAGCTTGTATGTATAAATAAATAAATCTTTAAAAAAAAAAAAAGAAATAAGATGAGTAATTAATTCAAGTTTAATGTGTTACTTAACTTTGAGCTATTAGATGAGAATCTCAGTTCCTTTGCCTCTTAGCTGCTATTCCTTTCATTTGAATAATCACAAATGATGGCAACAGTCCACATTAGGGCTGCAGAGCACCCTGACTGGACTTGATGGCCTTTCTCCAGGTTTGCACATGGTGCAATATAAGCCTTAGGGCTACACTAGTCCCATCCAGGGAAGAAAAAGATAGGTCCTATTCTTCATATCTCTGCCTGTTCTTACCAGCTTTTTCATTAATGTCTTCCTTATTTCACCATATATACAACTGCATTTATCCCTGACTAGAAAGAAGGTGAGATTTGCTTTATAAAGAATAATAAAAACGAAAAATAAATTTTGTACTATCACCAAAGTTAAATTTTCTCTGTATTTTATTGCAATAAATAATTTTTGCCTCATAGAGATTTTTTTTTACTTAGAAATACAATTTATTTCTCTGCAGAACTAGTATGTTGTAGAAGATTATTACCTTAAAGCTAGAAAATTCTAAATTTAGATTCTTTATGCCCACTTATGCTATGAAGCAAATCAGAAAGAGGACAAATACAAGGTGATTTTACTCAGATATGGAATATGTGAAAACAAAGGTTCAGACAAAACTAAACCAAAACAAATCTTAGGAATCAGACTGTTCAATGATGCTACCATAGGGGAAGGACGTGAATGAGGATGGAGGAGTCCAACGGACTGTGGGTGCTTGGTGGTGGGTATTGTGTGGACACATACATGTGAAGAGGTATGAACCTATAGCTCTAAATCATACACGTTATCTAAATAAAAAATACAACTTAAAAGATAAAGCTGGGCCTCCCTGGTGGCGTAATGGGTTAAGTCTCAGCACTATGAAGCTATCCAGAGACACTGCAGCACCAGTTAGATCCCCAGCCAGGGAAATCCCCACATGGCACAGCAGACTTGTCTTGCCCGCTGCTCCCCTCAGCAGTGTACTTCAGTCGATCTGCCTGTTCTGCTCCCCACTCTGTCTCTGGTGAATCCTCTCACCACCACACACTTCTGGCCTATACCTCAGCTTGTATACCTAAATAAATAAATCTTTAAAAAGTAAAATAAAATAAAAGATAAAGCTAAAACAAGTTCAAAATCAGAAAAAAAAATCTGTTTCCCCAGCTTGCAAGATGCATTAATTCGGCATTTTATTTTTTTATTCAATAAAGTTTCTCCCAGCTCTGAAACGGTGCCGATTTCATAAGGTTTTTATAAAGGCCATTTGGGAGAAAATACATTAGATAACAAAAGTAAAGCCTTGGGCATAAAGGGATTTTTTTTAAATAAATATTATCACCTCTTATTGTCATCACTATATTCCACACTAAACATAACCTATCCTAACATTTCCTATCGAATATAATTGAAAGCATCATGGGGCATTACAATCATCATCTATGAGGGAACTGATCCTGGAATGGGAAACTTTGAATCATAGTTCAATAAAAGCTATTTCTGTCATCTTCAAAGAATAAACCCCTTGCCATTCTTTTCATTCTATAAGGTCAATGGAATCTTTAAGATGTGTTTATTATTTTGTAATTTAATTGCCATCCAAATTTTTTAATGTGTGCACATGTGACTATATGTGCACACATGTGTGCACATATATGCACACTTACATGCAGGTTGTGCCTATGTTTATAGGTATGTGTATGTGTATGCATGTGTGTGTGACTGGCACTACTTAGTACCTCAATATCTGAACAACATGTACTTATTGTTTAAAATCTAAAATTTAAAACTACGTATTACCCTAACTCTACAATGTCACAGTGGCCTACTTTGAAATGGTCAGTCATCTTACAAAACTTTCCTACTAATTTTCATCAATTAGAAAAAACTATATTACTTTGAACCCACATTTTATGTCAACTGAAATGGAGCTTGATATAATATGGTTATCAATAATGGTTTGTGCTTATCCTTGCCAGTGTTCCCTGTGTGACATGACCATTTATATTTATATAATTTTCATATAGGTTTTCATCTTTTTAAATTTTTACTCTTGGAAAAACTAAGTGTGTATGATTCAGAATTGGGGGAAAAACCCTTAAGAACTCAGAGCTGGTCCTCCCGGGTGGCGCAAGGGGTTAAGTCTCAGCACTGTGAAGCTATCAGCAGCCACTGCAGCATGAATTCCATCCCTGAGTTTCATCACTGGCCAGAGAGCTTCCCACATGGCACAGCAGACCTCTCCTGTCTTGACCACTGCTTCCCTCAGCCATGTGTTTCAGTAGTCTGCCTATTCTGCTCCCCACTCTGTCTCTCAACCTCCCAAACCTCTGGCCTATACCTCAGTTCTTGTATGCATAAATAGATCTGTAAAAGAAAAAAGAACTCAGAGTGAACTTTGTGTCATGTTTTCTGGAATAGAATGTAGAGGAGCAGAGAATATTACACTGATGTTTACTCCACTCTGATCTTCTACCGCTTATCAGTCACATCCATATTTACCTCTGCTTACATTGCTTTCTCTGGGGCATCTAATCCCTAAATATGGCCTCTCTATCTCAGTATCTCTTATTAACTTTTCCTGATCTTATTATTTCTGCTGATACTTACTCTGCATGTTATTTCTCCTTTCTCAGCACCATACATTGATGCTGACCCCTGAGGAATCTTTACAGTATCAGCCTAAACAAATGAAATTAGGATTGTAAGGTGGTCAGGCTGAGATCCTGAATGAACAAAATAACACACATTTATTCAGAGGGCACACTGAAGAATTTAAACTGAGAACAGCATCTAAAGACAATATTGATTGCAATGACTCAAGACCTGTGCTGTTATGTTTTGGTTTTTAATGAGTCCACCATAGGAGGGACTCAACAAATAAAAATCTTATGATAAAACCAGAAACGCAACTTTTTTTTTAACAACTGGCTAGACAGGAAAGACTATCATCTTCGATTCTAGAAGACTGGGGTCACTCAAAGCTCCACTTAACAAAAGTAATAATCTTAACCTTCACAAACTCTAGTATATTAATCTATAAAATAGAGGTAGTAATCCTTGAGAGTTTAAAAACTATTTTAGACCTAAAGTGCTCTGCATTTATGTGACATTAATGAAGGATAACTAATTATTACCAATACTGTCTAATTCCCTGATACTCCCCCACTCTGGATCTGATATTACATTGTCCCTTTCCCCACTAGCGAAGTCACAGGAGTTATACTTTCTTTGCAGTGTGCACAGAAAAGGCATTGGTCCTCTGAGGCATTCATATTGCATCATTAGCTAACAAAGTAGAAGGAAAAGTGAAGAAAGAATAAGAAGGGTAGGTAAGGTTGGATGAAACTTTTCTCTTTAAACCCTTATTTAATGTTCTCATTTTCTTTTTCACTGGGATATATCTAAATATGCACCGCTCTCCCTTATATTTGCTGAATGATTATGGTTCATTGCAATCTGAAGTCTCAGTATTTGAGCCCCAGAGCATTGTTTTGTACTGTTAAACAATGGTGTACTCTCCTCTGCTTTCTATTCTTCATTACATTTTATTCTTTATCAGATGATGAAAATTTGCATTACTCTTCAATGTCTATTCTTCACATACCTGTTTTCAATCTTTGCCTTTTTTCTTTTTTTTTTGAGATTTATTTATTTATGCATACAACCTGGCATACAGGCCAGAGGCGTGGGGCAGCAAGAGTGTTCACCAGAAACAGAGTGGGGAGCAGCACAGGCAGATCTATGGAAATAAACTGCTGAGGGGAGCAGCGGGCGAGGCAGGAGAGGTCTGCTGCACCATATGGGAATCTCCCTGGCCAGGTGTCGACCTAGCATCGCCCGCTGCCAACAGCTCCATAGCACAGCACTTAACCAGTGCATCACCAGGGAGGCCCTCTTTGCCTTTTTATCTTGGAGACTTATTCTACTTTTTCTTCTACCTTTTTTACAGATTTTTTCTTTAATTTCAGAAATCAATTTTTAATCTTGAAAGTATTTTCATTGACTTGTTATTCCTTTTGTTATTTTCATGTTTTATACATAAGATAGAAGTAGAAGCACTGCATTTAAACTAACATTTTCTAAATGTGCCTGATTTATTAATCTATAAAATAGAGGTCATTCATTTTATGGTACCTGATTTATTTCAAAATGTATTTTGTTTCCTTTGGTTTTTATCCTTCTTCAGACGTTCCTATATATTTACAAGCTTTACTTCATGTTTAAAGGAAAGCAACAAAAAAGACAATTGTGAGAAATAATTGTATGGACGAGCTTAGCTAACAGATTTTGATTTCTTCCTAAATGAAGAACATATTCAGTTTCCATTAGTCATCACTCCCCCATTCACTTCTAGTCCTTCAAATATTACTTGAAATTTCTTAACTGCTAGTTAACTCTTTTTTCCCCTTTTGCCATAGAAACATCCTTTCTTAGTTTTTAGCAATGTTTACTGGGTACTGGTGGGTATGAAGATAATGTATATGGTAAAGTTATTATTTTAATTCAAAATCACCCTAATGTAATTTAATGTTAGTATGTATACTGATAAGATAAATATAAGTTTATTTTATACAATTATAAGCTAAACATAAAATCAATAGTATCTTTATTTTTCGATATTACGTGCAATTTCTTTTAGCAATCATCAATCCTAAATATACTAAAGAAAATGACCCTCTTAGAAATTATAATGGATGATGGTGACTTTTTAAAATAGCAGTTAGGGAAAAAATAAGTCTGGTAGCTTTGAGTGTTGGCAACGATGACATAAATAGATATTCATATACTATGCCGACAGGACTGCATATTGGTAGGGCCCTTCAGAGGACAATTTAGTACTGTAGTTTAAAACGTGCATCCAGGACCACCCACCATCACCAGCACCCCTGTGTTTACTGCAGCACTATTTACAATAGGTAAGACTTAGAAACAAATGCCCCCAAACAGATGACTGGATCAAGAATTTGTAGTACATATACACAATGGAATAATACTCAGCGATCAAAAAAGATAAACTAATGCCATCCACAGCAACATGGATGGAACTAGAAGGTATTAGGCTCAGTGAAACAAGTCAGAAGGAGAAAGAAAAATATTGGATGGTTTCACTTATAGGAGGAATAGAGGGGAACAAGATAAGAGATCAGGAGGAGAAAATAGCAACAACAATAAAACCAAAACAGAAACTAGCAAGCAACACTAGTTTCTACACTATGGAATACTACAAAGTAATTAAATACAGCAAAAAAAAAAAAAAAAAAAAAAAAAAGCCACCCAGGCACTGCAGTATAAGCTATCTTTGCTTGAATTAGAAAAAGATAACCCCCTGTGGGTAAAATAAGTAGATAAGGAAGCTCTTCCTCTGGGCTAAGCTAGCAGAGACAAACCGTTATTGCCCTCCTAGCCGGGCAACCAGAGCGATGACACTGAGTCCAGTCCTTCACCTCAAGGACTGTGTTGAAAGGAAAAACAAGTTGCAGAACAGTACATAAAATAGGAAGATTTTAATTAAAAAAAGAAATTCATCAGATTCACAGAGGCACTAAATGATGGACCTAGGATTCAAATTCAGTTTTGTTCTTTCTAAGAAGCCTGAAATTGTTTTTATTTTTTTCCACACATCAAACAGACATGCATGTGACATCCTTTGGAAACATCACTGTCACTTTTAAATGAGGGTGATTTTTCCTCCATGGGACATATAGCAATTTGGGAGATATTTTTAATTGTCACAACCATCTAGTGGGTAGAGTCTGGAGATGCTGATAAATATTCTACAGTGCACAAGACAATTCCCAAAATAAACAATAACTAGTTCAGAATGCCAATAGCAAGGAAGACAGCAAACCTTGGTCTAATTAGCATGCAAAATTTTCAATGAAATTAGCATTTGATAGAAACAAAAATGGGACAAAAAAGGGACTTCCAACAAGTCCCTTGCAATTTTTATTTTGAATTATAACACAATACATAAACTTTAGCAATGTTTTTAGAATTGTCACTTTTAAAATATCATGACAGATTCTTTGAAAATAGTACATAATGTACAAGATTCTGAAGACACCCCTGAGTTTAACACAAAAAAGTTAGTTCTATAATCTTTCTCCTTTCAAAAATGATCTTGTTATTGGGTGGTAGTAAACATTGCAGGAACTGAGAAAGTAAAGATTTGAGGAAAGATCCTGTGTAAATTTACTACCAGCATATCTAAAGAAAGTCAATCAAGAGTGCCACACTTTTGCTGGCTTAAAGACATCCAGAAAAGATGTCTACTTCCTTCTCTCACATTTGATGCAACAGGAGAATCTAAATCTCTAAAATGTGTCAACACAACTATTATTCTTTCAATTCATGCTATTGCAAACATTCCACTTACTACATCTAGTTGTGCAGTTTACCAACTAACATAGAGCTACTTACTATCTGCATGCCTGACAGTTTCTCACCCTAGTTAGGAAGCCAGCTCCTCAAAGAGCAAGACCTGCCCTCTTTACATCATCACTGTCAACACTCAATGCTACCAGACTTTCTTTTTCCCTAACTGCTATTTACTTCTTAATGTGTGTTTGGTTGATCCCACATGTGGAGTTGTTCTTAACCTGCTGTTTTATTCGGTTCCTTGTTTCTTTATCTCTGCCCAACAATCTTCCTGCTCCTTGGTTTGTCTAGATTTTTTTCTATTTTATTAAGCAAATTTTATTTATCTTTATTTTTTAAAGATTTATTTATTTATGCATACAACAACTGGGTGTAGGCCAGAGGTGTGGGGTGGTGAGAGGATTCACCAGAGACAGAGTGGGAAGCAGAACAGTCAGATCTACTAAAATACACTGCTGAGAGGAGCAGAGGGCGAGGCAGGAGTGGTCTGCTCTGCCATGTGGGAATCTCCCTGGCCTGGGGCGCTGCAGTGGCTGAGGACAGCTTCATAGACTGAGACTTAACCCGTTGCACCACCAGGGAGGCCTTTATTAAGCAAATTTTTAAAAATCACCACCATCCATTGTAATTTCTAAGAGGCTCATTTTCTTTGGTATATTTAGGAACAATGATCATTAAAAGCCATCACGCAGAGCTGCTTGGCTGTTCCCAGCCATTCTGCATGTTTACATTTCACAAAGTATCAGTTATAAGGAGGGAGGAAAAAACAAAAAATAATTTACAAAGTGTTTAACAAATAATTTTTGAAAAAAACAGCACATCTTCAATGGGTCAAAAAATAATTTCCATTAAATTCTGACAGGTAGTTTCTGTTTTCCTAAGACTTGGACTCACTACAGAAGTTTGTGCTACGAGTTTGGTGTATGCCCTAAACTACTTTGAGGAATTTATATTTTAAAAAAGAAAAAATTAGGTGTAATGTTTAACTTTAATTCATATTAAACCTTTAGGTAAATACATATGCTCAGTTAATGCCTTTTAGCTTAAAATTTTAATATAGATTTTAGAAAGTCTAAAATAAAGACACTATTTATTTATATTGTGGTTTGAAATTAATATAATTAACATGCACTGAAAATAATTTTCACATGTAATATGGATGATTTAATCAGAAATGGGGGGAACCCCAAATCTTAAAATGTGTTATAGTAAGGCTATAGAGTATGTTTCTGGGAAACCGTTAAGACCAAGGGGAGAAGCATTAATGTACCTTTAGAGAACAAATGAAACCTCACCAGAGATAATCACTGAACTGATCATAAGTGATATTTGGGAATTAGATGGTCAAGGAAAAAAAGGAAAAATAATTGTAGGTCGCACAAAAACTGTAAAACAGTTTAGTAAGCTATTTAAACTGAGGAATGGGTTTACATTGAGGGTGATTTCATGAGAACATTTATTAACCTCCTCAATTGTTGTATATTTTCAATGACTTCAATACCAAAGTATCCCTCTGCTTTTTTTATCTCTTGCTTTAGGCAATTTGGAGTCTGTAATGACTATATATTTGTCATGCTGTATAATATACTTATATACACTAAATTTTGAAAGAGTAAACAAGAAAAGATGTATTATTACTTAAGAGAGAGTAAGCTCTCCTTTCCATCTATACTATTAACAGGTAAAGCATTTGTTTGGGAAATGCTATACATGTATCTTGAACAGCAAATGAGCATAACAAATTTATGGCCAATTATGGTTTTTCCTAATGGTTTTGAACACTCATCAGAAAATCTTGCTTTGAATATCCCATACTCATACTAGCCAGTGCTCTCTGAGTAGACACTAAATACTATTCCTGTAACTCCTTTTTCATTACATAAGGTATACAGTCACTAGAGGCTTTCCAGGAAAAAGTTTCATTGTAGAATCCTTTCAAGCAAACTAGGTTGCTAGAACTTACATGAGAAAATGTCCTCAACACACAAGTGAAAGTATTCACCAATCTACATTTCCTTATCCGCACACATTACCATAACAAGTGCACATCAATAAATGATATTTTCTCACAAATGCAGATAATTTGTCTCATGAAGACTTGGCGGGGGGTGGGGAGGAATAAAACTACAGGAAAACAATGTCCTTCAAGTGGAGAAAAAGGAGCCCTCCTACACTGCTGGTGGGAATGCAAACTAGTCCAACCACTATGGAAAGCTGTATGGCGATTCCTCAAATTGCTAAAAATGGAGCTTCCATACGACCCATACGATTGCTAAAAATGGAGCTTCCACTTCTGGGAATCTACCCAAAGGACCCAAAAACATTAATCTGAAAAGAGATGTGCACCCGTATGTTTATTGCAGCATTGTTTACAAAAGCTAAAATATGGAAACAACCCAGATGCCCAAAATTAGATGATTGGATCGAGAAGATATGGCATATATACACAATGGAATACTACTCAGCATTCAAAAAAGATAAGCATAGGCAATTTGCAGCAACATGGATGGAACTAGAAGGGATCATGCTCAGCAAAATAAGCCAGAAAGAGAAAAATATCGAATGGTTTCACTTATAGCAGGGATATAGGCAAACCAAATAAGAAAGAGACATTCAGCAAGGGAGGGGGATGATAAGGGCTCAAACAGGGGTAGAAAAGAGCACAAGGGACTATGGTGATGGTTCTCATGGGTGAATCTGTGGTGGGTAACCTAAGGGGAATACACAATAATGTAAAAGATGTGAATAAAATAAATATAAAAAGCAAAAAAAAAGAATGTCCTTCTCAAATAAGAAACATCACTGGATTCAGAAAACAGGGGCACCAAAGCAGAAAGGTGGTGAGAGCCAGTTCTATCCTGACAGCTCTACCCATGGCCGCAGTGAGCCAGTTCAAACAGCAGCAGCTGTGGGAGGCCCTGACCCCTATAAAGAAAAGGAAAACTTTAGGTTATCTGATGTGTTTTATTATTTTGGAAAAGTATTAAGCTCATCTATTTAAGCATTTAGAAAAATGATTTATAAAATTTTCAAAGCTAATAGAATAGGATCGGAAAGAATTATACCCACACACATACACACGCACACACACTTGTAGTAGCTGTGTTTAGAAATGATGGAATCACAAAAGACTGAAGAGGGTAGTGTCATAAACAGGTCACTGTACTAGCTAACTTTCTGCTAAATGAGATCAAAGCAACTGAGTGAACCTCTAGGGGAGATGTGGCTGGAAAGAGCCTAGAGACCTGAGAATCTGTAATTGAGAAGAATCAACAATTTTCTTCATTTTAAGTACAACAAAGAGACTCAGCAAAATTTTACTCTTATATTCCATTTCCAAATTAGTTTAGCCATAAAATCCTTCTCTGAATTCCCAGGAAACCTACATACTCCTCAAAATTCCCATCTTCTTTATTGCCTTTTCTTTCTATACAATGTTATCAGATCAACAGAGCAATTATCTTTTCAGAAAATCTATAAATTTATGAAAAGACAGAGCAGTCAGTTTCAGATTCTAATTATGAGGATTCAACATTGACACAATATAATTTTAAGTGTAAATCTATGAGAGGACTAATATTACTTTATATAGAAAGATTATCATTCAAATCTCACTCTTACTTCCTTTAAACCTCATGTTTCATTCTTGCACTGTATATTCTCCTTAAGCAATTCTTGTGTCTCCACAGGAGAGATAAAAATCCTAAGGAGGTCCTCCCTGGTGGCACAGGGGGTTAAGTCTCCGCACTATGAAACTATCAGCAGCCACTGAAGCACAAGATCAATTTCTGGCCAGAGTGCTTCCCACATGGCACAGCAGACCTCTCCTGCCTCACCCACTGCTCCCCTCAGCAGTGTATTTCAGTCAATCTGCCTGTCCTGCTCCCCACTCTGTCTCTAGTGAATCCTCTCACCCTCCTACACCTCTGGTCTACATCCCAGCTCTTATATGCATAAATAAATCTTTTTTTTTTAAAGATTTATTTATTTATGCATACAGCTGGGGTACAGGCCAGAGGTGTGGAGTGGTGAGAGGCTTCACCAGAGACAGAGTGAGGAGCAAAACAGGCAGATCAGAAATACACTGCTGAGGGGAGCAGCGGGCAAGGCAGGAGAGGTCTGCCCCACCATGTGGGATTCTCCCCGGCTGGGTGTCGAACTCGCATCGCTGCAGCCCAGCGCTTAACCGCTGCGCCACCAGAGAGGCCCACATAAATAAATCTTAAAAAAAAAATCCTGAGTAAATGAGTACTCACTAGGGTAGTGGGGCAGGTATGGGAGAAATGTAGTGCCTTCTCGGGATACCAACAATGAGTAATGCATTGCTTCTAGAGGACACAGGGAAAGGCAGCAGGAATTTGGCAGGAGGGAGAAGACATGGTTTGCCAAAAAGAAAACCAAAACAAAGCAAAACTAAGTATAAGTTTTCCCACAATGAATTACTAAATTAACTAATTAGGGCGTTTTCCCTCTCAAATAAAGCAGTTTTCTAATTCCTAAATATCAAATTTTATTGCTCTTCAGAGAAATTTCATGAATCTTTAAAAGTAATTTAAGGACAGATTAAATTTGAGAATTCAAACTCTTATTTTGACATATGGAAGTAGACAAAAGAACTGTACTTCCTCAAGGGGATATATGTAAAAGCATTGCTATGTGCACAGAATTTTAGATGTCCATTTAGGAGATCTGTAGCAAGTATACTCAGACTTGAAAATATGAGCTGCTCTTCCCTAGTAATATTTTGGGGGTAGGGAGAAAAAGAAATTTTCATTACATTCAAGTTCGTGAAAAAAGAAGTTATGATTACCTAAAGTTAGGCTAGTGACAACTCTATTCATCTGCCACTCTTTAAAAGTACAGTGGAGGTGAAAAGCTAGGTGTTATAGGAGAGTCACATCTGTGCTGAGCAGAGCTGCAAGAGAAGCAAAAACTGAAAATAAATGAATATATAATTTACACGTATAATGTGTGTGTGTGTGTGTGTGTGTGTGTGTGTGTGTATCTATAAAGGTGTTTAGACAGAAACAGAAAGCTAGGTATTTATACAATGTTGAATCAGAGAAAGCAAGAAGCAGCAACGTAAGAAAAAAATCTGTTGGTAATGATCAAGGAAAGTTGCTGTAGGAAAAAAAGAAACAGGTGAGAATTTTCTTCTCATTTCACTGATCATCACTTCAAAGCCATGCTCCTTAACAAAACATTATTTATAAAGAAATGACACTATTTATAAATACTTATACATGTATTTAACACATATTTATAAATGTGTTCATTTTCTTTAAGAATTTAATTTAAATATAATTCATAAATAATGTATAACATTTATATTGAATATGAAATATATATAACAGTATATAATTTATAAAGAATAATGTATAAATAATATCATTTAATATATAATTATAAATATATGTATAATACAATTTATATGTAATTATAAACTATCTTTTAAGAATTTCATTTACAGCCCCATAGAATATTATTTATGCTGACACATAGTATCTTCAATATTTTTTATTTCCCAAAGTGCAATAATTTAAATTAAAGAATCCTTTGATCATCTTACATGGCTAAATGCTTTCTTTCTTTTCTTTTCTCAGTAGAATAAGAATCTAGCAGATTCCCACAAAAATATTTCAGTTGCAAAAATACTTTTGAGATGGTAGAATTGGGAGGAGAAAAGTGATTAAAAGAACTTTAGCCTTTGGTTACACAAGTCACCTTTCAGACTCAGTTTGTATGGACCCAAGGATAAATTTTGAGTTAGTGAGGATACCTACGAGCCTGAATATAAAATTGTATTAGTATGTATTTATGCTAAATTCTGAGGAGAATATCTCTGGCTTTTATCACTTTCTTAAATACCTGTGACCAACAAGAGATTAAAATATCTGCCCTCAGGACTGAACTGCATGATTAAGTCCCAGAGATCCAGAAAATAAGTACATCTATTTTCTGCTGAAGCAACAGAGTAGAGAAGCAGCATCATGAGAGCAAGATTCCAGGCAAAGTCTTCCATGGATAAGTTCTTACATAAAGCACTTCACTTTGCAGAGCTTACTGTTCTACAAGTGTAAAGGGAGTGCTCTGGGCAAAGAAAATATTTCTAAGGGTCTATCTAGTTCTAAGGACTCTCCCCTCTGGCTCTTTCTCCTCTTAATGTATTCAGAACTCTTAACTCATTCATACAGATTTTTAAATGCTTATAAAGAATGTAATTTAAAAGTCAAATAGGACTGGAAGAAAATTTAATAGATATGTTGCTGACTGGCATACTGAATTGCCCAGTAATTTATAATTTCTTGTATTTTAATTTTTAGGGATAAGGTCAAAGTGTTACAAGCCTATAAGGGCTTAGAAAATTATTAGCATTTCAACTTTCATTTAAGAAAGTTTTTCATGCCCACAGAATGCTTGTTTGTTGGCACTAAGTCTCTGTGCTTAGTGTGCATAATTTAATCAGAAATTTAATATGAGTCTCTGGTTTCCTTTTCAAGATGGTAAATTAAACACACTCTGAAACTTGACTTTCTGACATCAAATCCATAGATATGACTTTAAAAGTAAGTGAATACATTCAGAGCTGAGCTTAAAAATAAAAATAATGTTCCATACAGTAGAAACTCTATGGAATAGAAAGAAGGGAACTGTAAAACTTTAATTGAATAATAATTATCATTTTAAGCTTAAGTTCCAGGTCAGAGCTCTCAGACAGAAAAAAAAGCAGGTATAAAAAGTAAAAATGGAGAAGCAAAAAAAAGTTATTTTAAAATGTATAGCTGATAACATGAAACGTAACTGGATAACTTAATATATTATATAATTAAGTTGATAACGCTGTTGAGTACTAGAGAAAAACACAAAAACTCAATAATATTTCACTGGCAATGCTGCCACAAAAAATTATTACCTAGAAATTAATTTAACAACAGATGCTCAATAACTGAGAAAATGTAAACCACAAAAACTTAAATACAATCTTCTGGTGAGAGTGTATATCTACAAATCTATTGAAGTAGACATTACCATGTTCCCACCCACTGGAAAGGCAGAGCTGAGTGGCCAGTGTAACTACATAACACATAAGGCAGGTGAGCTCAGGGAAAGACACAGGGCTAAGGGCTCACTTGCTTCTAGGATTCGCACTTGCACTAGAGATCTGGATGCCTTGGAGGAGACACAAGGAGGAGAGACATACAGAGACACTTGAAAAGGACATGTGGGTGAGAAACACATGGCAAGGTTAACAATGGCATCTGCTACCTTGATTTGTACTTTGATTCTGTCCTTTCGTCCCAGCTTTCTGGGACCTGATTCAATGCCCCTTTTCTATGGTTCCCCACTAGAAGTTGCCTGTCTTGTGGCAAGCTTTTGGGGCTCAGTGGCCCACCATGTTTGGCTGGGCATTTGCCCACAAGGGGGTGAGTAGTTTGGGGTGTTTACTGGGAAAGCTGGCTAGATATTTCCTTTCTTCTCTTCTCTCCTTATATACAATAATTCTATTAAAATTCTTTCACACTAAGAGTCTCCCTTGTCTTTGTTCACATAGATGGCCAGACCCCTTTAGAGTATGCAAATTTGGGAGTCCTGGGGTGGGGGTGCCCCTTGGTCACTAACAAATAGACATGATGTTTAAGAAGATATTGTAAAAAAACTGTCATTTAATCTTAATTTAATGTATTTCCATATAGCCCTAATAACATTCTTAAAGAATTTTTACACACTGGTTTTGAAATGCATATAAAAGAGAAATGGGAGAGGAGGGAAAATACTTTCAGATGAAGACAACACAACAGAGAGATTTGAGAAGACATTATAAAGTTGTCATAGAGCGACCTAGAATAGACAAGTACATCAATTAAAGAGATTTGTGACTCTACTATGTATGTAAATTTATAATGTGGCACATTTAAAATTTATGGGTAAATCTGGACCTTTTAATGAAAGAATTTGGACGGTTTCATTTTGCATAAGGTAAGGTAGATACTCATCTCATATCTTACTAAGAAATAAATTCCATATTGACTAAAATTTTAATACACGAGTAAAAAAAAAGTTGTATAGTAAATATGAGATACATTTTTAGAAAAATTGGGATGACAAATTCTTGTGAATAAGACACAGAACTCACAAGCCATTATGGGAAATACGAATAAATTTAAGACATCAAAATAAAAGTAAAATGAATGACAAACATGACCAAAAAAGAAAATACAAAAAAAATACATATTTTAACTCACTAAAATCCAGATAACATAATTTTTAAAAATACTGATTTTTACCTGTCATATTCACTTTTATTTATTTTTTTTATTTATACATACAAGTTGGGGTACAGGCCAGAGGCGTGGGGCGGCGAGAGGGTCCACCAGAGACAGAGCGGGGAGCAGAACAGGCAGATCAGAAATACACTGCTGAGGGGAGCAGCGGGCAAGGCAGGAGAGGTCTGCCACGCCATGTGGGATTCTCCCCGGCCGGGCGTCGAACTCGCGTCGCCGCTGCCGACAGCTCCACAGCGCAGCGCTTAACCGCTGCGCCACCGGGGA
>PVIJ01015024.1:0-38165 GCA_004024925.1 Scalopus aquaticus
CGGGTGGGAGAGAGACACTCAGCGGTGGGGGAGGGGGGAGGGGAGGATAAGGGCACAGGATGGAGTAGAGGAGAATACAGGGGACCGTGGAGATGGATCACGGGTGAATTGGTGGTGGGCTGCCCAAGGGGAATACAAAATGTAAAAGACATAAATAACAATAAAAAAAAAAAGATAAAAAAAAATACAGATTGCTAAGTTTCAATCCAATCCTAGAATATTGTCCAGGAATATATGTGTTTTTAAGATTCTGTTATATATCCAGGTTTAGAAGCAACTATAAAGAATATAATGTTGATTAGAAAAAAAGCTTGATGAGGAAAAATTCAGATAAAAATATTAATAGGCTGAAAATGTCAGTCCATGAGGAATAAGAAATGTATTTCCAAAAAATAAAACATCTGATTTCAGAAGGTGACCTCTAAAAAGAGAGAGTAAAGAAAAGCAGTATAAAAGGAAGAAAGAAAAAAAAGCGAAAAGAGCTTTAATACCAAAGCACCGTTTGATTTATATTCACCTAAGGAGATGGAAAATGATTTCAATTTTTCAAGTTGGAGTAATCAGTCCTACAGCTTTCTGGAACCCTGGTGCTGGCAGATTTTAAGCCATGCAATTACAAAGATAGGGATGAAAAATTATTAAAACATAAAAAAGTTAAAGGAGACAGTTTCTAGGTAAGACACGTTATATCTCATTATATTCAGACTCAATGAAAAACGAGTGGCAGAAATGGAGAAAAAACAGCAAACAAAAACAACTTTCTATGAAGCATTGCTTCCAAGGCTCTGCCATGGGGGGGGAAATTCTTGAGTTTCATCATCATGGACATGAAATACCCGTAGTAATGAGTCTTCATTCAGCAATCAAAGGCTGGTTAGCTAGGTAATGACAGGAAGCATTCATGGCAGAGTGTGAATTATTTAAAAGGGTATTCTCTTGATTAGAGACCTGGATCACATCCTGAAAGGCCTGTAGGAAGTGGGATTTTACAGATTAGTTTCATTTTGAGCATTGTTCTATATAGAAAAATAGTGCTTTTAGCAGGTGGTGTTTGAATGCATTTAATGGCATTCCTGACAGGGATCCCTTAAATCTCTTTCTTCTAATAAAGCTGCTTATACTGATAGGTTCAGACTTGGTTTCACTAACATGCCTGCAACTCATTTTCACTTCTTCCTTTTTTTTTTTTAAGATTTATTCTTTATGCATACAAGAACTGGGGTGTAGGCCAGATGTGTAGGGGGTGAGAGGATTCACCAGAGACAAGAGTGGGGAGCAGAACAGGTGGATCTGCTAAAATATCCTGCTGAGGGGAGCAGTGGGTGAGACAGGAGAAGTCTGCTGCGCCATGTGGGTCAGCTCCCTGGTGGGGGATTGAACTCTTGCTGCAGTGGCTGCCCATAGTTTCATAGTGCTGAGACTTTAACCCCTCCACCACCAGGGAGGCCCTCATTTTCACGTGTTTCAAATTTGATTTCTAAACATACACTGGTGATTCTAATGTGTTTTCTTCCACCTTACTTCTTAAGTCGCCATGTCCATTAAAAAAGAACAACAGCCTCAAGTGGTTTTGACGGAGATACCAAGTTGACATGACTAAAAGTCATCACAGAATGACGCATTTGAGAAATGCTTGGGATATTTATTCACAAAGAGATGAAAATTCAAGAATCATAGTTTGAATATGTTTGGGAGAGGGAACAACTAAGGAAGGGAAATTCAGGCCAGCATAAAAGAATCTCAGAACAGTGTGATAAAAAGACTCCAGAAAGAACTGTGGAAGACCCAGCAGAGACAGTTCACTTTTCAAATCAGCACAAGCACATCGCAATTAACTGCTCCCCGCAAAACAGAAAACATAGAAAATTCAGGAAAGGCCTTTAACATCTTGGTAGCCAGAGTGTCTGTCCTCAGGGTGACAGAAATGGTGAAACAGAAAGGATTAAGGGTGGGTGTGCAGAAGGAACTCAGCAACTACAGAATATCCAGGTTGTCCATTAATAGAAAAGTGAGAGACAGGAGAAGGGTAAGAAGAAATGTGAGTTGGTCTGTTTATCTCTGTCAGCCAGTGTATGTGGCCAAGAGCTTCTTGCTATATGTTAGCATGTGTTGAAAGTCACCTTGAGCTGTACAGTTATTTTGTAATGCTCATTTCTTAATCTGAGTAATGAGTATTGTCCTCTTCATCTCCCCTCCCCCTCATTTTCCTCCTCCCCCATACTCATAGGTAGGTCTTGTTAAGGATAATGAAAATTCTGTAGGGCCTCCCTGGTGGCACAGGGGTTAAGTCTCAGCACTATGAAGCTATCAGCAGTCACTGCAGCACGAGTTCGATCCCCGGCCAGGGAGCTTCCCACAGGGCGCAGCAGACCTCTCCTGTCTCCCCGCTGCTCCCCTCAGCAGTGTACTTCAGTAGATCTGCCTGTTCTGCTCCCCACTCTGTCTCTGGTGAATCCTCTCACCTCCCGAAACCACTGCCCTACACCCCAGATCTCCTACACATGAATAAATAAATCTTTTTAAAAATGCAAGGTCTATATACTGTTGTGTGAAAGAGGCATATGATGAACATTATTAGGGGTTCTGCGGGACTTCAGTGGGGAGGGTGCCATGAAGGGCGCAGCTGCCAGGGACACTGCCGCTGGGGGCTGGGTGTAATGGGTGTGGGGGATTGGGCCCCAGAAGTTCTGTCTCTTCTGCTTGAAAATCCAGTAATAACGGGGAAGAGAGAAGCATGCAAAACTGTGTGCTCTGTTGCAGTTGTGATGTGTTTCCTAACATCCCCCACTGTCTTCTGAAACATACCTTCCTGAAGGACAAAAGGATTGCTGGGGTTTTTTGTTTGTTTTAGGTTGTTTTTTTTTAGAATAAGTTACTCTCATGCCACTCGCGCCATCACTTCTTCCCCAGGGCTGAGCCTGTGGTTTCCCACACTCTAGTTTCAAGGGGAAGTAAAGATGATATGACAGGAAATAAACCACATTCAAGTAATATAATAACTGGACACTTGCTGTAAGACAAAAAATTGGGGGAAAGCAGTCTGCTAAAAAGGGAGAGATTGTTCTCAGCAGCCCTTGTCAGCCTGAAGGGCAAGGTTGTTGAAAAAGACAATGTTACAACTTTTTCATCATTCTCAAGAGAGTAATTCCCAATCCCAGGATGCTTATGGGAATCTAAATGTGATTTGATGCAAAGTCATGTTTTGGCATACTCTGAGGAACTATGATACGAAGCTAAAGCTGTGGTAACTTCTAAACTATGTTGGTTTAATTGATTTTATTATAACACTTATGTAAATTATCTCAGTTTATCATATGATTATTAAACTTAAAAGATTTGCTTTGCCTATTCCTAAAAGCTTCAGTCTAAGGTCAATATATCATTTCTTCAACTCCAATAGGATTTAGGGTAAATTGGAGAGAGGTTTTCTGTCATGAAATGCATATTAAAAATAAATGCATAGTGCAGAGCTATGGACAGTTCATTTCTCCCCCTTTGGCATCTTCTTAAAATCCCCCAAACTAGACAATTAGGAGCCTTCACTATTTCTATTTCCTTTTAGTATATTCTTTTAATAAAGAAGACTTCTTTTATTAAATTGATGATATTCTTTTATTTAATAAAAAGTCAACATATTTAAAATGTACTTAAATTAGTGAGGAAATAATTTTCCTGTGTTTTATGTATATTACGACACGTTGAACTTTAAAGGTCAACTTTAGATTTGTTTCTTTTTTAAATTCAAACCTGGTGTTTATATTTAAACCATGACTTGTAATTATTTTACTTGAAGCAATGCTTATTATGACTTCTGTACGGTGGATTTTTACGTCAGGCAGAGAGATGTCAGAAGAGAAATGTATTTGCCATAAATAAATCACTTCATTCAAAGACAGACTACCTTAATACCCTTTAGGTTTCATGCAGCCATACTCAAAATGAAAAAAAGTACTATCAAATCTGTGAAACACCAAATTCCACAAAGTCTGAAGAGAATCCTGAAAATTAACCTTTTAAAGCATTTAGAAATGGCAAGGAGAAACAGATTATTATTTCCTTAAGAAAATTTATTGTACTGTGTTTTCTTAAAGGTTGCGTTTTTTTGGATATCCTTCAATGCTCATAGTTTTACTGTGAAATAAAACATCTGCTTTCATAAATCATTTAGAGCATTGTTTTTTAAAGGTATAGGGTATATCAAGATAATGTTTTTTATCTAAATTGGATACATACTTATACTTTGTAAAATCATATTTTCTTGGTTTTATTTAAAATGCCAGCATGACTATAAGATTGTAGTCATCTAATTATATTGAAGAGCCTAAAATAATTAGTGGTAAAAGAAGATGAGATGATTTATTGATACATACTTTTAAAAAATAACACAAAGCAAAATACATTTATAAATTCAGGATATTATCTAGAATTTGCAAAGCAAGGTAGATCGGAATTTCATATTATCTCCCAAATCTACATATAGACAATCTTATGTGTTTATGAATCATTGATATTGATCATGCATGTCTTATCCATATTTATGAGGTTATATTTTTATTGGTGTTCAAAGGCACCATGAAGTGATGCTTCTTCCATTAAAGAAACATTTTATGTCAAATCCTACAACCATTCATATTTATAGCCAGCAAATGTGACCAATTCGAATTTGAATTTCCCAATCTTATAACATTTTGCTCTCATCTCTTAGTCTTTTTTTTTTAAAGATTTATTTATTTATGCATACAAGCTGGGGTGCAGGCCAGAGGTGTGGGGTGGCGAGAGGTTTCACCAGAGACAGAGTGGGGAGAAGAACAGGCAGATGGAGGGAAATACACTGCTGAGGGGAGCAGTGGGTGAGGCAGGAGAGGTCTGCTGAACCATGTGGGAATCTCCCTGGTGGGTGTCAAACTCCTGTTGCCGCTGCCGACAGCTCCACAGCGCAGCGCTTAACAGCTCCATAGCTCAGTGCTTAACCGCTGTGCCACCAGGGAGGCCCCCTCAACTCTTAGTCTTAAAAATGTCCTATGCACACAAAGATGCACAAATGCATACACACCCTCAACATTTGCTTGTGGCTATGAGTAAAGACTATTTCCTCATTTAAAGGTGAACAGTGCTAGAATGTAAAGATTTGTGAACAGACACAGACAATAACATCTTATAAAAGTGGGGTATGTCCTTTTTTTTTGAGATTTATTTATTTATACATACAAGCTGGGGTACAGGCCAGAGGCATGGGGCAGCGAGAGGGTTCACCAGAGACAGCAGGGAGCAGAACAGGCAGATCAGAAATACACTGCTGAGGGGAGCAGCGGGCGAGGCAGGAGAGGTCTGCCGCACCATGTGGGATTCTCCCCGGCCGGGTGTCGAACCCTCAGCGCGCTGCCAGCAGCTCCACAGCACAGCGCCCAATTGCTGCGCCACCAGGGAGGCCCAAAATGGTGTATGTTCTTTCTCTCCCTGACTCCTTAATGTTTTAATGTGACATCAAATATATTGATTCTCTTATCAATATATGGAATCTCTTTTTCCTGTGCTTGAATCTTAGTTGACTCAACAGAGCACTAGAAAACATGAAGCAAGAGAGGATGAAACAGAACTAAAAAAGTAAACTTTTTTACTTTTGCCATGTGGGGGCTGAAGCCAATCTTCAGGATGACTAGGGACACAAGAAGAGCTAAATTACCATCAGGAACCCCCAGCTTACCACTGACAGCTGAGGGAGCCCAAGAACGATCACTTAAAGGTGCCTCTGTCCAGATAGATGGCTGAGTCCCGCCCAATTTTGATGATACATAAATATGCTGCTATTATTTGAACTATAATTTGTTAAGCATTCAGAGATAACTTTAGACACCACTGAAAAAAGAAACACTGTCTTTAAAAGAGAATATTTTTGCAATACAAATATCCATCAAATCATGCCAGGTTCCAAGACATATAAAGAACTTCTTCAAAATATATACTTAGAAAGTCTGAGCATGGATTTCACAAAAAACATCCAAATGTCTAAAACCTACATCAAAAGGCCCTCACTTCGCTAGTCATTGGGGACATGCAAATTAAAACCAGACTGCAGCATCAGTACAGATTTGCCAGATTTACAAAAATAAAAAGCACTAGGAAATACCAAGTATCAGGCAGTAAGTTGTTGAGCATGTACTCCTAAAGTGCTGCTGGGAGTGTAAATTGGTATTTTTAAAAATTACTTGTCAGCATCAACTCAAGTTAAAAATACACTTACCCTGTTACCAAGCAACGTCACTGCTAGATATGAATCCAAAGGAAATGTGTACATATGCTTACCAAAAAACACACTAAAATTTTCATAGCAGCATTATTCATAATGGCCCAATTACTTCTCTATGGCCCCAAATGAGACATTACACAAATGTTCATCAACAGAAATACTGATATATAGTAATGCATTGACAAAAATAATATTGTATGGTGCTGATATAAATAATCTGTACAACTAAGCAACCATATGAATGAATATGGCAAAATAATGTTTTATATTGAAGCCACAGTGGTTTATAACACTATGTGATTGAGACGTATAGAATCAACCTCTTCAGATATATGTTACCAAAACACAATCTGTGGACTCCACCATTCTCCACGAGCACAAAATGCAATTTTGAAGTACTTAAGCCAAAAAGGTTTACAGTGCAATTCTATTCAAACATAAGGCAAATAATAGGAGAAGTAATTTATACTGTTGAAAATGTACATAGTGGTTTTCCTTGGGGAAACGAGATAAGGAAGTAAGTTAATATTTTATTTCTTGACCTGAGTACTGGTTAGATGGGTGAGGTCAATTTTAGAAAATACACATATATTTATTGAAATGATAATAAATGTTCAAAATAAATCTGTAAATACTATGTAAATATGTAATAATGTATATAAAATATTAACAAAATGATAAAAATTAATATTCATGGTGGCCTTAATATATTTGAATGTTAACATTTTCTTAAGAACAAAACACAAAAATATCTGAAACTATTTGAACTCCAATTGGTTCTCTTCCATCTTGCATGATATTTTTGCTTACTATTTTGGTTCTACCACATCTATACCCTTCAAAGTAGTCAGCAAAACTCACTTCCTGGCATTTTGATTTATTTGCTACCATTTTCTTTACATTTCATTGTTCTTTTGTTTATTTCTTCTCGTTTTGAATGCTGCATAGCTCTGTAATTCTTGCCACAATAGTGTTTTAGTAGTAGTTTCTATCTGAAATCTATCTGAAATCTCAGATATTACAACTGCTCCTTTCACTCATTATCACTGTTTTCTCTCATTACATGGAAGATATTACCATGTCTTCTCTCTCTTCTTTCCCCATTAAATTTTGAATTATTTCTATATAACTTTTTTTTTTTTTTTTTTTTTGCATAGAAGAACTGGAGGGAGGGGATGTAGGCAAGAGGTGCCAGGCGGGGGTAGGAGGAGGGAGTAAGAGGATTCACCAGACACAGAGTGGGGAGCACAACAGGCAGATGGACTGAAATACACTGCTGAGGAGAGCAGTGGGGGAGGTAGGAGAGGTCCTCTGCCCCTAAGACTTAACCCCCAGGCCACCAGGGAGACCCCTATAACTTGTATTTTTCAGGTCTTTCAATGATCTAATTTTTGTCTTTAGTGTTCTGAAATTTCTCTATTCGACAGATTTTTAAATTTTTCTCATCCTCAAGATTGTGTGCTTCCTAAATCTGAAAGTTCATATCAGTTTTGGAAAATTCTCAGATGCTACCTTTTTTTTTTCATATTACCTTTTCTCATTCTTCCTTTTTCTTTATGGGTTCTAATGGAGACGTTAGGATTTCTCATTCTTTCCTACAAATCTCTTAATTGGTTTGCCAAATTAAGACCTCTTTTAATCATTCTTTTAATGTTATCTTTTAATTTCTTCATTGCATCATGTTTATTACAGTGTATTTACTTTACGTTAAAGCTTTCTCTTCTCAAATTCATGCAATCTCTAGCCGAATATTTAATTTAATTTTTCCTTTTTGTATGTTTTATTTCCAGATTCTGGTTTATTTTCAAAATCTACTGCTTGTACCATGTATATTTATTATGTTTTTATTTCCTGTTTCATTTCTTTAATAATTCAAAGCTTATTTTTATGTGCATATAATAATTTCTAGGTATCTTTTTCTTTTGTCCTTTGCTTATAATGGATCATTTTCTTTTGAGGGCTATAATTTTGGATTGTGAGTTCATGTTTGCTGAGACTTCAAGCCCACAAAGTCTAGTGACATCATAATAATCTCCTGTCTCCTTTAAGACCATGCCAGCACTATATCCATATTTCATGTGAATTTTAAGATAAGGGATTCTAAGACCACAAGGGCAGTGTAAACTTGAATATCAAATCTATAAATGGTGCTAGTCTCTCACTAAAAGTACTCAAGCGATAAGTTTTACCCCTTTTAGAGGATGTCTGAGCTTCCTAGAGCTCTCATAACAAAATACCACAAACTGATTAAAAAGAGGAAATGCAGAAACACATTGTCTCACAATTCTGGAGGCTAAAATCTAAAGCAAGGTTGGCAGGGTTGGTTCCCTTTGAGGCTGTGACGGCAGGAGCTATTCCCGGCATGTTTCCTTGGCCTGCAGAGAGCCATCTGCATGTTCTCAGGGCCACCCTGAGTAGCATCTGGAGTCATACTTCCTCCACTGATAAGGTTCTGGTCATATGGGACAAAGGTCCGCTCTAATGAGCTAATTTTAGCTGTACTACCTCTGTAAAGACCATGTATCCTAATAAACTCATATTCCTGGTACTAGAGATTAAGGCCTCAAAATATTAATTTTGGGTGAACATAATTCAAACATAACAGTCTCATCCATCACAGTACTACTCTCAAATGTCAGGTCCACACATTCATTAATCCCAGGCTTTCCACAGAAATGATTATAAGTCACGCTCAAATATGACAAAGGTTGTAATGCCTTAGGCTATCTCCCTCTATTTTTGGAGCTTTGCTATTTCTCTCATTTTTGTGAGTCCAGTTTTAAACATTAAAGGAAGTTTTTCATATGCTACCCCTTATATTTTAGTAAAAGGGGAGAAGAAAAGAAAGTTGCAGGATGGTTTTAGGTATATAATCATATGTAGTCCGGTGACCAGAAAACTCAGAGATTTTAGTCATTGCTTAGCACCAAGCCTCCCTGGTGACACAAGGAGTTAAGTCCCAGCACTATGAAGCTATCAGCAGCCACAGCAGTATGAGTTCGATCCCGGGCCAGGGAGTTGACCCACAGGGCGCAGCAGCTCTCTCCTGTCTCCCTGCTTCTCCCCTCAGCAGTGTACTTCAGTCAATCTGCCTGTTTTGCTCCCCACTCTGTCTCTGGTGAATCCTCTCACCCCACATACTTCTGACCTACACCCCAGTTCTTATATGCATAAATAAATAAATCTTTAATAAAAAAAAAATAAAGGGAGGTCATTTGAGGATAAAATCCATGATCTTGTATGGGGTTTTGATTATCTCCACTGAAAATTAAATGGGAAAAATTATTGAAATGCTTTCTATATCCTACATTTTGGTAGTGTGGATATCACTGGTTTGAGGTAACGCAAATACTAATTTTTCTGTTTTAAGATTATAAATGATGATAATTCTAGCATAGAAAATTTGTGGTAATTATTATATAGAAAATACATCTGTTGTATTTTTTAAATATTATATATGTGAAAGTGCTTGTTTTCTTTCTTTTTTCATGTGCTTGAGAGCCAACTAAAAATATCCATCTGTCTCTCGTATTCTCATGGACCCCACAAGTCATGTCATATGTTCCCTCTGACATTTATCAGGCAGCTACTCTGCTCTCCCAGGTGGTCTTTTCACATTTTATCCTTTTATATGAGTTGTGTTCATTCTCCCTAAAGTCATTCTCACTGCTCTAAATTCCCAGATTTTATTTATATTTTTACAATTGTTTCTCCACCTATTAATTTATCCCTAAAACCAGATCATAAAACACATGATCTATGACCTATTTTTTTTTACTCCAGGCAAATTATCCTTGTATATATTAGGTATACATGGTTTAAGCTAAATTCGATTATTTTGAATGATATATGTGTTTCCAGATTCAGAGCACCAGGGATGGTTTGATTTGAGGCAAAATGATGTATGGAATTTAAGTCTGACTATCTCGAATAACATTTCAAATAATCACCTAGAATATTATAGTCAGTAAATTGTACTGCATTAAAATAAATATGATTTTTAAAAAAAAGCTTTGCAAGTGGAATCAGAAAAGTCTAAAAATATACATCATTATATTTGGGGAAAAATCAAAATTGTCTTATAACTGCAAATTTTTTTTTGCAGTTGGAAGTCCAATTATTGCAGCACCATCTGTTGAAAAGACAGTTTTTGTTGCTTGTATTACCTTTGCTTTTTTGTGAAAGACCAAAGTTGACTATATTTTTGTGGGCTCTCTATTCTGTTCCATTGTTCTATTTTTCTGTTCCTTCACTGCCTTTACCACACTGTCTTGATAATCCATTATATTCAATGATGATATTACACACACACACACCCCAAACACTAAGATGAATGTTTATAAGAATAAGATCGCCTGATAGAATTTCTTTCTACTGTACTTTCAATTTTGACTTGCATAGTTTTTTTTCTATGTTTATGCATCCATTTATTTGTTTTCAGACCACTATCAGCAGAGATCTTTAGCATTGTTGAGTGAAAATTTGAATTTGGAGTTGGGATCTGCTGATTTCTTGGAGAGAAACTGAACATATCTTTTCCCAGACCCATGAGATGAAAGACAGCCTCAAAGTCACTTTTATAAAGGCCTGAAAAAAGTTAAATGGCTTATACTGGGAATTTTGTGACCCAAGGGGTGTGTGTATGTGTGTGTCTGTGTGTGTGTGACCCAAGGTGTGTGTGTGTGTGTGTGTGTGTGTGTGTGTGTGCGTGTGTGTGTGTGTTCAGAAGTGGACCAGTGAAAGATTAAGATAAAAATACATCTAAAAAATCAGTGTCCAAAAAAGACTAAAATCAGTGATCATTAAAAAATAAACATCAGGAGGACTCATGAAGTGAAATTTAACAGGAATAATTAAGGATAGTCAAGATCAGTACATATTTTTTCTAAGCCTAAATGAAATATTTGACAGAAGTGATTTTATAAATAAATAATTTAGTCAATAAATGAAGCATAAACTCAAATATGAGTCTATAATCAGTGGCTTGGAAGAAATATGTCAGAAGGAAACCATCAGGGAAAAGATAAGCGATTTGAAGTATGTGTCCAGAAGACTTGACATGCAAATAACAGAAATTCCAGAAGGAGTAAAGGGAACAGATGGAAGACTCTTAATAATTAAATAAATTAAATGAATCATAAAAGAGTATTTCCCTTAGCTGAAGAAATAACTGAGTTTGCAGATTTGTATTCAGGGAAAGAGTAATGAAAATGTCATATCCCTGAATATGTTCTTATAAAACTTCAAAGATCTAAGGCAGCTAGAACAATTTATAATATATAAAATAAAAAAATATATATTACAAGGTAAAATACACTAACCTGTATAGTATTGAGGCATCAAAGAAAGATACGTAAACTCCACAATGCAGGATGAGTTAAATACTGTAATCACACAATTCTACACATAAATTAGTTACCATGCTTTGTCAAAGAGAAGAAAAAATACTTTCTTGGTGTACAACACCTTGTTTATTAAATGTAAATGCATGCAAGTCGATTGTTTTGAAGCAAAGAAATTATACACTAACGAGTCTTTTCTTTTCTTTTGAAAAATTTGCTTTGATTTCTTCAGTGGGAATCAAAATCCCATAATGCTGATCAAAATCAGGTAATTCAAAAGTTGTTAAAACACTAGCAGATGTGTATTTACACATATACACAGAGAAATGTGATGTGATTTTCCAGGCAGATATGATGTACAAACATAGAAAAGGACAATTTTAAGTTGTCTGCCCATGTTTTTGGTGCTGAAGTCTCTCCTATCCCTGCTGATGTAGCCTTAGACGTAACTTGTACCCCTGTTTCAATGTGAAAATGCCAATTCGTCTTTTGTGCAGAGAGCAAGCTGCTTTGGAAAATGGAGTAAAACTTTAGGTAGACAACTAACTGCACCCATAAGAAATTGAAAGAGTTATTAAGACGGTCTTTCAAAAAGTGATGTACAATTATCTGTACATCAACATTGTACAACATTGTTTATGAAATAATGTCCAATTATAACCTATTTTTAATTTAATTTATTTAATTTTTCTAATGTTCACTTTTATTTTTTGAACCATATTTTATATAAGTTTCAAGTATGCATCATTAAAATTCAACCTGTATTATACTACATTAAGTCCACCAGTAAAATTTCCACTCTGTCCTACACCAAACAATTGACCCCTTTCACCCAGTTTAGTCACCCATTCCCTTCCCACAGGTTCTAAAAACCCAAAGGGCATATGCTGCTCATACTGAGGTTCTAATTAATTAGAAGCAAATTACCTGATAAGAACAACTAAACAAGAGGAAAAAAGTATCTAAGGATTTTAAAATGGTATATGACTTAAAAAAAGGAGAGAGGCCTCCCTGGTAATAAAATGGATTAAATCTCACTATTATGAAACTTTCCAGAGCCACTGCAGCACGAGTTTGATCCCTGGCCAGGGAGATTCCCACATGGCTCAGCAGACCTCTCCTGTCTCCCTGCACTCCCCTCAGCAGTTTATTTCAGTAGGTACACCTGTTCTGCTCCCCACTCTGTCTCTAGTGAACCCTCTCACCCCCACACCTTCAGTCTACACCCCTGCTTGTATGCATAAATAAGATAAATCTTAAAAAAAAAAAAGAAGGAGATTTGGGAAAGTCTAACTTCTAGAACCAAAGGTTAGAGGAAAAGGAATTTGAGAAGATGGGAAGTGAAGGAAATGATAATGCTAGGGACCTGAAGGAGAGAGTCAGATCAGGATAAGCAATGCCAGATCAAGTGCTCTCCAACAAGCAAAACTCATATTCAGGAGCTCAAGTGGTTAAATCTTAGAATTAAGAGATTATTTGAAAAGATCAGCTAGGAAATGTAAGTCAGTGTAATATCTGCAGAGTGAATGGTTGAGTATTTTCAAAAACTTATGAAAAAATAAGCCAGAGATTTAAAACAAAACCTGTACATTAAGAAAAGGAAAAAGTACAAAGAAAACTTCAATGATTTATGCCTAAGAAAAAGGACTTCAAAAAAGCAAAGTAACAAAAGAAAATCATAAATGCAACCAGAGGAAAAAAAATAATTAACTTAGGCCTGCCTGGTGGCACAGCAGTTAAGCGCTGCACTGTCCACAGCGGCGACATGAGTTCGATGTCTGGCCAGGAGATTCCCACATGGCGCGGCAGACCGCTCCTGCCTCGCCCACTGCCCCCCTCAGCAGTGTATTTCCTTCGATCTGCCTGTTCTGCTCCCACTCTGTCTCTGGTGAACCCTCTCACCGCCCCATGCCTCTGGCCTATACCCCAGCTTGTATGCATAAATAAATAAAAGTTTAAAAAATGATAATTAACTTTATGAGCAACTCTATGTTTGAAGACATATCTTAAGAGAAACAATGAGGGTCAAGGAATAATGGACAGATACCATTAAAGGACAGAAAGAAAATAACTGTGGTCCCAGAATTCTATAACCAGAAAAAGTATTCCTCAACAAGGTCCTAAGACAAGAGCAACTTTCCAGATAGCAAGTGTGTAAGACGCGTTAGAGCAGGCTCATCAGAGAACACTTCAGAGACATTACAAGGAAGGGCTCTTTCTTGTGGCCTCTTCCCAGTGGGATGTCAGAGTCTAGGAAGAAACTTTCAGCTCTTGGGTTTGTGCTGTGCCATTAAGAAACTGTTGCCCCCTCCCTCTCTAGATTCAGCAGAAACACGATATAGCCAAACCTTGATTGACCTCAGTCTTGCAGCTCAGCATTCCTGTGTGAGTCAGACGTAAGTTCCTCCCAACAACCATCAGAGACTTGGGTTTCCAATCTTGGGCCCACAGTTAGATGACATAAAATCACCAGGATTCACATGGACATTCCTGGTTGAGGAAGCACCACTGATTTGTTAGTAAGGTTTTGGGCTGAGATTGAATTTCATGAAGATGGATGCCTTCACATCCGTTTCCATGGAACTTTCCAGAAATTAATTCCTTTTCTGGGATTTTAGCCCACCCTGATCTGTGTTGGACAGAAAGCACATACCTCTCAATGAAATAAATATATTTTCAGAAGAAACTACCTGGGACATTGTGTTGCCAGTAGAAGTATGATGAAGAGATGAAAAACTAATGGATAGTTTTGGCAAGGAAGGGAAACTTCTCTAGATGGGACGCTCATAGCGGGGAGACTTAGAAATTATGTTTGTTTGTGCCTATATTCTGAAAATTTCAAGTTCTGTATTTCATATGTAACTGTGTATTTTATAAACAGAATGATTTTTAAAAGTATCATTTGCCTTGATTTTAAGGTAATTATCAGAATTGTTCTGAACAAGATGCTTGGGTCTCTACAATGCCTAACCCTTTTCAGAGGAATTTGAAGAAACTGTTTGACACTGAGAGGTGTTTTATCTTTCCTTGTGGTTTTGTTTGATTTTGTATTTTCCCTAGGAGCTTATCTTCACAACTACTCAGAAAAAAAGGCTGACTACTTACAATAGAAGTAAGCTAGTTAAACATGAAGATTTTTCAACTTTGTCAAAAGAGAGGAACCAAGAGAATCTATAGAAGAATGTGTCAGATAGAGTTAAAACTGACAGGGCTTCCTCCAGGAGATGATATATAGCAGCACAGCAGCTGTTGCCAAGAGAAACACTAAATACAGCAGGGAGAACACCCCTCCCCCCCCAGAGCGACCCTCTGCAATGATGGGGTTTCCTTTGAGGAGATAAATATCACCCTCTCCCACTCAGAGTTAATCAATGACTTAGAAACTGCTGCAATTCATTTGAATTACAGAGAGCACCTAGTGTTTACTACAATGACAGCAGCTCAAGGCAATGATGGTTTATAGAACAGGTTGCAAGTGGGGTGGGGGAGGGGAAGGGGGAGAAGAGGTTGGGGGAGGAAGGGTGTGCCATGAGGACAGTTCTGACAGTTTTGCTGGTTAACGGTGTAGAAACAGTAAGTGTGAGTGGACCTCATTTTACTAGAGCATTGCTGCACAACTAACGTATTAATTGCTAAGAAATAATGTTTGAAAAGGAAAAGTAATGGTGTCCATTTGGTTGAAAGAGTGCCTGAGAAAGTGAAAGTATCAAACAGCAATTGGAATATTAGATTTCTGTGAAATCAGAACCAAGTTGGCATGCTTGGAGGAATTCGTAGAGAAGGATCGCAGAGCCATTAAGTAAAGTTGCTAGGAATTCGGGCCAACCCATTACCAATCAACTGATGAATGGCGGGCACCTGTTCCATTCATACCTGGGAGTGGGACTCAGCAAGAAAAACAAGGAGATATTTGTTTTCATGTATTTGAGATGCATTGGTCTTTGTGGTATGAGAAGAATTGAAAGCTACGTTTTCAGTAGAAGCAAAAGCGAAGTTTAGAGACAGGATGAAAGTGGTGTGAGAGAAAGATACTAGATGGGCAATGCACAAGGGTGGGGAAGGTGTCCCATCCTTAGGAAACCTCTGGTCTAAGGGGTCCTTGGACTCATTCTGGGCTGGAGAATGAGTCCCTTGGGAAGCTGAGCGCAGTGGCTGCTTGGAGGGATTGTTTTATCGCCCCAGAAAAGCCTGGGTGGGGAATGCCTTCCCCAGGTGTTTCCCGCTCTCCCAGAGCTTCATTCACTTCTTGCTAATTCAAAGCCTGTGGGTCTTTTGGTGCTATCAGACCCCCTCTTGGGGTACCAGGTAACTGTTCTTCCTTTTACAAGTTTCTATCAGCCCAGAACTTCTGTAAGCCTCAGGTGCCTCCTGGGGTCACCAGCCTTTGCCAGTTTTAGGCACCTTGTCTTGCTCCTAACTACCTATCGGGTGCTATGGATTGGAGAGCTCTTGAAAGCATCTTGCTAAGTGAAAGAGGCCAGTCACAGAAGATTCCATGTGATGCTTTGTAGCCAAAGGAGGTAGTTTTACAGAGACAGAAAAAAAATCAGTGGGGGGCCTCCCTGGTGGCTCATAGGGGTTAAGTCTCAGCACTATGAAGCTATCCAGAGCCACTGCAGCACAAGTTCCATCCCCGGCCAAAGAGATTCCCACATGGTGCAGCAGACCTCTCCTGTCTCCCCGCTGCTCCCCTCAGCAGTGTACTTTAGTAGATCTGCCTGTTCTGCTCCCCACTCTGTCTTTGGTGAATCCTCTCACACACACACCCCCCCAACATCTCTGGCCTGTGCCCTAGCTTGTATGCATAAATAAATAAATCTTTTAAAAAAATAGTGGGGGCTGGGGGAGAGGGGAATGAAAGTGGCTGTGAATGGGAAATTTATTGAGTGAACTCATAACAGAAGTCACGTGAGAGCATGCTGAAGTGAGCAGGACTAGAATCTATTGATGACTGATGAAAAAGATTTAGGAGTAAATAATCTGCTGAACCCTGTATTTAGTTGAATTATGTGTTTCATTTCCAAAGTGTTGCATTATTCAAGAGAAGAATAGATTCTGCTATAGGAAATTATGAGTGACATGTTAGATTAAATTGTAATTACATAAATATTCCATCATGGTCAATATGCTTAGTGTTCAGTGCTCATCAGCAAAATATTTTTTAAAAATACGATTCATCAGAATGGGTGATTTAATGAATTGGACTTGAGAACAATTACTGTCTGTCCTGTTTTTGAAAGATGTTTCTATGGTCTTGGGTTATCCTAAAATTGCCTTGTAAGAACCAGCTGAAATTCCACCATGCTCTAGTATATTAAAATGATGGACAAAATTGGGTTTTACTCACAGATGATTTGTTTTAGGAGATAAGGCTCTATTCGTGATATATTTGCACAGTGCAATAAGATATATTAAAGTGTACTAGGTTATGCACTAGAATTTGAGACAAATAGACTGCTGGTTGGTAATATAGTCATAAAGACTTTAACACTTTATAACTTTATTTGATCCAAAGCAGATCCAAAAACTGCATTTCTTACCATAGGTTAACAGCAATTACAATAGTTCTTCTCCAGTCTTGATTAATACAGTGCAATGAAATTCTAAGACATTCCTTTTACTTGTCATGTACTTGTCACTTTTAGATAATTGCTTTTTATATTTAATTAAAATATATATCCTCACCTTTTTAATTTTTTAGACTTTGTTTTCTTCCATTGGACTACATGGTCAACATGTATTCTTTTATTTACACAAGTTCTCTAAATCACTTCCTGGAATTTTCTCACATATTACGTAAAGAAGAGACTAGGAAAAAACAATCTCTACTAATGTGAAAAGAACACACACAGAACATATACCATTAGAACATATACCACACTCAGAACATATACCAGCCACTCTGGAAGGGTCATAAAGACTAAGGAAGTCCCTCTTCCCAAACCCAAGACCCTCCTAAGCCTGAAGTTGAACCAAGACAATGGAGAATCTCTGTTCCACCCCATCATACTAGAAAGAACTGAGAAACAGCAACAGTACTGCCAGAAGAGCCAATTTACACAGCTCTGCACATATCATTACAATCAAATTTATATCATCTTACAAAGATCCTTCATACCCATTAGCATTTACCCCCATCACCTATCCTCTCTCTCTCTCTCTCTCTCTCTTTCTCTCTCTCTCTCTCTCTCTCTCTATATATATATATATATATTTATGCTTTTGCAAACTATTTCTTTAGTAAGCTTTATTTACTTGACTGTGCACATGCTATTTAAAAGATACTCAACATCTCACTGTTGACTTATTGTCTTTCTCTTTATATATTGACCTCTTTTTCACTCCAGTTCTCTCTCTCAGAAAAAATGGAAAATATAAATATATTCTAGATGAAATTAGATGGAAAGAATTAATCAAGGACAAGTCTATACAAAAGCATACTATGGAAATTATTAGAGACTTATGCTGAACAACTCAAATGATCACTACTGGAGAGCCAAGCAGGGGAAAAGAGGTGAATCTAAGGAAATAAAAGTTGAATCCATTAGAAGACTGTTTATGTAGAGCAGAAATCTTTGAAGCAGTGGCATCAAGAATAAAAAAACTAAGAATTAATACACTATTGAACCAAGACTCAGCATCTAAAATATAGCCATGTTGTTAAAGTATGGTACAGGTCCAATTATGATTGAGGCAGAATTCGATGCAATCAGCAAAGCGGTGATTTACTGCTAGCTCGAGCTAGGGTCCCAATTAGCCCGGTGTACCGACGCAGCGTTCCGTAGGCAAAAATGGAGACCCCGAGTACAGAATTGGGTCAGCTTATAAAGGCAATGGAATTCAGCAAGTCCTAGTGAACTTGGCAAGACATCAAGGATGAGGGGGTCGTGGAGCAGATGGTCTGTGCTGTTACCTTTATGAGTTCCTGGAATCCTCGCCCCAGGCAGGGGGAGTTTTATTTTAAGGTTGCTGGCCTTGAGACTTCACGGCTACTGGCAGCCTGGCGCCTTGCTGCCACTAACGTTGGTTTTAACCTTTGTCAGTGGCCAAACATTCTGAACAGTTTTTAGCATTCTTACTTTCACATTGTCACCTAAGTTCATTCCAATCAAAGATAGCCCTTTCCTGAAAAGGTGAGCATTCCAATTTATTTACTTTTTTATTTACTTATTTATTTATTTTTAAAGATTTATTTATTTATGCATACAAGCTGGGGTACAGGCTAGAGGCGTGGGGCGGTAAGAGGGTTCACCAGAGACAGAGTGGGAGCAGAACAGGCAGATCGACGGAAATACACTGCTGAGGGGAGCAGCGGGCGAGGCAGGAGAGGTCTCTGCACCATGTGGGAATCTCCCCGGCTGAGCGTCGAACTTGCATCCCCACTGTCGACAGCTCCACAGCGCAGCGCTTAACCACTGCGCCACCAGGCAGGCCTGCATTCTGATTTAATTTAGGTGTCAGATAGAGACAGGAAGTAGAAACAAAGCACATCTGTGATAACGTTGACTTTGAAAACCAGTATCAGAGGTCCTCTGTTGGGGTGTCCTTGTTCCACCAAAGAGAAAACATGGTGGCAGGGAAATTCTCATCCTCACAGCCCGTGGTTAATGACCCACATTTTGTCTACTCACAGAAATGCAGGAGAGGAGCAAATCTCAAGAGCATTAGTCATTTGCCTGGATCTAGAATAAAAATAAAATAAAATAAATAAAAAATTAAAGAAGCAGAAAGGAGACCATGATATCTAGTTTATAACCTGAATGGAGAAGAGACATTGACACAATTAAATCTGACTCTGCTTAAAATGTTTCCATAGAGAGACAATTGCTTTTAAAAGTATACCATAAATCCAGGTTAGAGCTCTTCTCACTACTCACTGTGCAATGAAAAATTCACTTAATGCAGCCTGAAATATCAGCTCAAAGGAATAAGATGCTTATGCCATTTTTAAAAAGTTAAATAATCTAAATAAAAATTACCCACAATATTTATGAGCGTATAAGCTGAAATGTATCTTCAGCATTCAAAATATACCAAATAAAAGCGCAAAAGAATCTGAAAGTACAAAAAAGGTAAAAATAACATTAAATATAAAGTGCTTCACTATCAAAATATACTTAACCCTGAAAAAAATAATAAATGGCATGTGATGTTTACTGGAGCTCTGCAGCAAACATGATTTTTATATCATATGATTCAATATTGAGATGTCTAGAAAATAGTTGAAAGTAAAATGAAGTTATCCATTAAGAAATAATTTAGGAGAATTTAAAATCTCTATCCAAGTAAGCATTTGTAGTATTGAAGAAATAAGCTTCTACCAAGTAACCAAATTATGAGCACTTCACTTACTAGATCTCCACTTCCCTACTCTACAATTACCAGGGAAATAAAAACAGTATTCACACAGAATCAACTGAAAAGATGAACAGACAACCCAAATCTATTAGATATGTGAGGGGAAAAATAAATACCATAAAATGACACACAAATACCAGCAACGGAAAGACCAAACACCTAGGGGAAAAGGCGAGAACACAGAGATCATTCTTAAGTGCTTTGCCATACACTTTGGAAGACTTAGTGAATGGCCTTAGGTGTTAACTAGAACATGTCATTAGAGGACATGATGGAAAGATGGAGGACAGACAAGTTACAGCTTGGAAAGGCTGTACTGTAAAGAGGCCAATTCTCTCAAAATAAACTAATCACCAAACCAAACCAAAGGTTTGAGAGCTAACTCAGTAAGTGTATAACAAAAATCAGCTGAAAGATACAAGCGTGGATAATTATGATAATTTTCTAGAACAAAACTAATGAAAGGTGTTATCTATGGGATAATCATAAAATAAAACTTTGTTTTGTTCCTAAGTAATGAAACAAATCAACGCAACTACCTAGATTCCTAGATTCCATGGGATTTAATAGGTATTAACGGTGTCCTTTGACTTAACAGAGAAAAAAGGGTGAAGTATTCAATACTTTAGTATGGGACAATTGGCTAATAATTTACTCTCTATTTTCAGACTAGAAATATAATTTCCAGGAGGATTAAATATCTAAATATAACAGCTTCAAATAGTTCAAAAATCATTTTTATGGGATAATCATCACTGTCAAAGAACTAAAAATCACAGCATACAGAGAAAAAGATTTTCAGAATATATGTAAATACAGGAGAAAGTGTTCAGTATCACTAAATAATAAAATAGAGATTTTAATGGTATTTCACAAAATATGACTATAAGTAATCCAAATGTAAGAAATGTTTAGCATTACTCACAGATGCTTAGGAAAGCATGAATTGGATTGAAAAACATGACAATATATTAATAATGTTCATTGTCAGTAAAGCAAGAACTGGTATGTTTTTGTGGGATTGTCAAATGTCAATAAGTTTTTAAAGAAAACATATCTATCTGTCAAAAGTAAACTATAGAAAATCCTTGGAATTTTATATCTGGAAATCTCTACTACAGAGAGGCTTGTCCTTGTCTCAGAGATCTGTGTTTAAATGTGTTAATAGGCAGTATTCAAAAAATAGAAACAAATACCCATATCTCCATGAGTGATTAAATAAATGATGTTACAAAGTATTATATATACACAGACATACATATAAATTATTATTTACAATATTGTATTGACATGAAAATTTGCCAAGACACATATTTAATGGAAAATGAGCAAACGTAGCAAACGTAGAATGTGTGTTGCAAAAGTATTTGCTTACATACATTTCTAAAAATGCAGATAAATTCAGACCCAGGATGTCCCAAGCTGATAGAAATGGAATGTCCTCTGTATAAACTATTAGGAATTTTATCTGGTAAGGGACATGAAAACAGAAGACTAATGTGTCCCTGTGAAGAGAATCAATTGCATTTCATATATAGGTGACAGGATAATGCTCGAAATAGTTTTAAAGAAAACAGTTCATATGATACTATTGTAAACTAAAAAATAATAACATATTAAGTACAGTTTTATCACATTCCATTTTATTTTCTAGAATCCGGAGAGTTCAGAGAGATACATGTGAATTATAAATATGAGACCAAAGGTTTATCTGTTGGACTTTTCTTCCTTGAGATAAACTAGGCATGTTTCCTAAATGGATGAAGGCAGATGAGTTTGAGTGTGTGCTAGAAAAGATCTGGAGGGTGATGGGAATGAATGAATTAATGAATGAATGGTTACTTCTTTTCAGATATTTCTTTTTTTCACTTCCTACGAGTCTATACTCTTTTGTTAACTGCAAGCTTCACCTTTCACCCAGTTAATGAAGAACAATTTCGCAGGATTTTACATTGACAAGCTTTAAGGATTTTTTTTTATCTATCAATCCTGATAGGCCATAGTTACTTAATGCGAGTTCCGATTCAGATACAAACTGATTTCTTGTCAATCATCCAGAAAACACGTACTTTGATTAACAGATTTTAAAGATTTAATGAGGAAGCTTACATGGAAATAGTGAATATAAAGAAGAATAATAAGATAAAAAGATGAGAAAAGAAGAAGGAAGGAGAAAGAAAAGAAAAAGAAGGGGGAGGTATTTCAGAAGAAGGAAATGTATTAATTATTATGCTTGTCATATATTTTAGTTCTCCCAAGGCCCAAATAAATAGCTACTTCTATTTTATAGAGTAGGAAACTGATGCTCAGAGATGTTAATAATAGTAAATGTGGTTGTAACGAAATATATGCCAAATTCTAATATCTAATAATTTGGATATAATGTATTAGCATAAGTATTCAGACATTGTGCAAAGAGTATATAAGTACTTGACGTTAAGCAAAATTTCTTCTCGCTTGGCAAATTTTATCTCACAGGCAGAGGAAAATTCACTTATCCAGAGAGGAAGAAAAGAAGACGAGTGACAGAAGTCGGGGGCAGGGAGACTTTTACTATTTCCATAATAGTAGGAATAATGTTATGTTTAATTTTCACTTACGTCTTACTTTCCCATACAAGCTTACTCCCTTGAATTGCTGTGTTAATTATAAAGTTAAAAACTTTTGGGCAATATATCCTATAAATGCTTGACAACGATTAAAATTTTATTGCATCCAGTTCATTAAGCAAATCCTATCGGACTGTGAGTTTATTGTCAATTTTAACTTGTTCAAATGTTTCAATTACAATTCCATTTTAAGCTGTAATAAGGTGGTTGATAAATGACAATGGTTAACAACTGCTTAAAACTACCCAGGGCAGCACTCCATAAATGCAGAAACAATTAGAGTAACAAATGAGAGTAGCAATATGCTATTATCTTTATAGTATTCAGTTGATTTAGTTTAACATTTTAATTGTTATACCTGAAAAACGTTCCATTTGTTTTCATTGATTTGTTTTTTTATCTGATTTTATATCAATTTTATTTCTAAAGCAGAATAGCGTGAAAATTTTAAGGAACAAAGATCAACTAATGCGAGTGGTTATGTGAGTCACTGCCTTGGCAATGCCCACCAATATGGGAAAATTAAGATTTAAGGTAAATATGGGCCTCCCTGGTGGTGCTACCAAGTTATCACCAGCCACTGTGGACTGAGTTCTATCCTTGGCCAGGTTGCTACCCACATGGTGCAGCAGACCTCTCCTGTCTCGCTGCCTGCTCCCCTCAGCAGTGTATTTCAGTAAAACAGCCTGTTCTGCTCCCCACTCTGTCTCTGGTGAATCCTTCCATCCCCACACCTCTAGCCTACGTCCTAGTTCTTGTATGCATAAACAAATAAAATATATCTTTAAAAAAATTTTTGGGTAAGTAAGTCTTTCCCTGGGGAATTACAAACTTAAACAACAAGAATAACAATGCCTTTGCTTTTAATTTTTTCTTCCAACTTTCAAACGTGAATTAGGAAGCTATCACTTTAGTGCATATTTGCATTACACCTCTTTCTTAAAATTGCCTTCATGAAGCCGCCTCTTCTATTTAGTGGAAAATAAAGACCTTGCTGTCTTTTCTAAATCTCTCAACTATAATTTGTTACATGTTTTGCTCATCCAAGGAATTAGGTGAAACATGAATAAACCTACAGTGTCCTGGGTGTTTATAATTAATTAAGAAAATGCTTTTAGCCAATGGCCACATTATGTCCCTAAAGTTCTCATATGAATTCATTTATAAATATTTATAACTTGTTCCAAAACTATTAAACATCCTCCACACTGTTATATTCTCTGAGATTCAATCTAGTTGAATCACTAAAATGTTTTGAATGAGTTTGGTGTTTTTTTCAGAAATGGTTCACTTTAATATATGTCTGCTAGGTTGAAGAATCACTTAAAATGCAGCCACTTTTTCAAACCTCATTTTTTAAAAATAGTGATATAAATTCAAGAAAGAATTTCAGGAAAGGATACTTGTAACAGGATAGAACACTATGTATCAAATAATCAGTATTAAATGGAGAAAATCTATACTTTTATTGTGTGAAGAAAATTCTTCCCTGGTGCTTAAAAGTTTTAAACTAAGAGTTTAAAAGCTTTAAAAACCTGCTGGTTCAGTAATTAGTTTTCTCTGAAATATACCAATGGATGAATATGAATATTTGGTTACAAAGAGTGGGACAGCAACATTGCAATATCCTTAGAAGATTTAATACAAAAACATCTCCCTGGAATAATGCAAGCAAATCTAAAACAAATTTTAAGAATCTTAAACAAAATTCCCCAGTACCTTTTAATATCATGGAGAATATTTTGAAGCTTGCTGAAGCTGGGATAATGCTTAAAATTACCCAAAATTTAACAGTTACTTTGTGGGAGGAGGTTAGAAACCTTTATTTACTTTAAATCATATTGTGGCTTTTCATGCTTTAAATAACTCCCACAATCAGTACTTTTGTACCTCAATTCACAAACCATCCAAGAAGGCTGAAAGCATTGTGGAACTTAAATTGTTTTGAGATTTATCACCCTGAGATAAAATCCAAACAGCTGTGGTTTCAATTGTATACAAATTCTTGCTCATCTGTGTACTCTGTGTCCTTAGTATTCTGTATTGTACTGGCAATAGAATTTCAAAATTTCTCTTGTAACATTATATGTTGTGCTAATGCTCAATCCATGTGCTTACTTCAAGAGTAATGAATAAGTTATTCCTAACTTAAAAATAAGTAGTATCTGAATATAGACAAAATAAAGGAATTGTGAAGACTGTTAAAATTCTACAAAGGCAGCACATTGTTTGATAAATTACCAATTCCAGGTTTAGAATCAGGACTAAAACTCATCAAATATTTTCAATATGATTTTGGCGTTCTAGCTAATGTGATAAAGTAAGAAAATTCAATGTTTAGCAAAATAAATTTAGTTGTATTTTATGATTATAAATATAGAGAAGACCTTGCTACAAACATATGATGAACTAGATATTTGTAATGTGTTTGAAGAATAGAGGCAAATATAGAAATCAGTATCTTTACTACTTTAGGAAGAACCATTTTGAATTTCAAATGGAAAATACATTTTAATGAAAATGAAGAAATATGTCCAAAATAGGTGTAAATTAATTAAGTGGGGAAAGTAAGGACCTAGATGAAGACAAAAACGAATATCAAATATTATTCAATGAATATAGAGAAATATAGAAAAAGAGGACCCTAATGGAAAAATCAGTCCAGATTCTACTGAGTCAAATTTACTTATGAATTTATTGCAATTCAAGTCAAAATATCAGATAATTCAAATTTAAAAAGATGAGAAGTTGCTTACTTTACATGATACTGAAGTGCACTATGACTGAATTAAAATAACATGGTATTAAGAAAATTGAACAGGATGCACCTGGGAAGTGATCTAAATATAGAATTTAGATGTTACATAGGAATATTCTTTCAATTCAATGACAAGAAAAGTTATTTAATAAGGTGGCTCAAAGTGGTTGCTCAAAGAAAAGCAATGGAAACAACTCTTCTTTACCTTACAGAAGAAGAAAACTAAGTTCCATTTCAATTGCAGATAAGCCATAGAAATTTTAAAACTAAATTGTAAAAAAAAGATTAACAGGACGTTTGTATAATATTGTGGTTGGGGGAGTTTCTAAGCTCATCAGAGAATAGAGTGGTTGTAAAGGAAAAAATTAGAGTTCAAATACAAATTATACTTTAGTACCTATTCAAAAAGTACTTATCACCTGATATGCTAACCTAGAATAATATATGAACAACTGTGTTCTATTTAATTCTCAATGTGAACTCAATGCCACATTACAAAAATTGCTTACAGGGCTCTATGTACATGTTAACATGTACATGTATCCTTAATTCACAATCGAGTCTAATTTTTTTTTTCAGATTTATTTTTTATTTATACATACAAGCTGGGGTACAGGTAAGAGGCATGGGGCGGCGAGAGGGTTCACCAGAGCCAGAGCAGGGAGCAGAACAGGCAGATCAGAAATACACTGCTGAGGGGAGCAGCGGGCAAGGCAGGAGAGGTCTGCCGCGCCATGTGGGATTCTCCCTGGCCGGGCGTCGAACTCGCGTCGCCGCTGCCGACAGTTCGAGGGCAGCGCTTAACCGCTGCGTCACCAGGGAGGCCCGAGTCTAATTTTTTAAAAAGATTATTTATGCATATAAGAATTGGAGACCAGAGGTGTGGGGTGCTGAGAGGATTCACCAGAGACAGAGTGGGGAGCAGAACAGGCAGATTGGCTGAAATACACTGCTGAGGGGAGCAGCAGATGAGACAAGAGAGGTCTGCTGCGCCATGTGGGGAGCTCCCTGACCAGGGATCAAACTCGTGCTGCAGTGGCTGCAGATAGCTTCACAGTGCTGCTACTTAATCCATTGCGCCAGCAGGGAGGCCCAAATGCACCACCTCTTTCAATAGCTTCCTTCTTATTAAGTACCATGAGATCCCCGGCCCTTGGTTGCATCAGAACAGCTATGCCTGCATCTTGGTCACCCACATATATTGCACACATGAGAAATCCAGTTTTCATGTGTTCTGGTCCTGGAGAGTCTGAGCTCTTTTTCCCTTGGGGGTGCCTGTGCCAAGGTCACCCAAGAGCCCCCCAGTTTCACTCCTCCAAGCTGATATCACTGCAGCTATCACCTCCCCACTGAGCCAACAGCAGCTTCTATCATTAGGCAGGTCATAATCTCTGTAAGGAAAGAAATTGTCTGCACATCAGCAATATGGTTTTCACGACAATTGTGATTACTGATAAATCACACTTAGAAAAACTTTTTCTAATCATTCTAATCATAGCTGGGGCTCTATCAAATGCTAAGGCAGGAAGATGACTTATCGACCGTCACACTATCCTGGTCTAAACTAGCAAGTTGCTATTAGAATTCTATCTTACCATTTAATTTTCTTGTTTACCAATAGAGAATTTTGAGTATGTTTTTCCATTAAGATCATTCATTCAATGAAAATATGGCAATACATGTTAGTGTATGGTTTTTCTTTACTTGTAAATTATGAAATAGCATTTAATCTTCTGATAGATGGTAACAAGTATCACCATGGTAAATGGTTTGGACCGCAGAGTTCCTGTCTATGGTTCTGAAAAGTTGGTACTCCAATAACAGGGTGACTAGGTCAGATTTTCAGTGGACACAGGAAGCTTTGTCATTTGCTCCAGGATGCCTGGAAATATTGGCATCCCTTCTATGTGATGTGATACAAGCCAAGAGGGGTCTCTGCTCACACCTTGGTCATAGCAAAATAAATTGTTTAGCCGAATAGTGTACTCTCATTTTTATGCTGCAATTATTTCTTTTTCTGTTAGCGGCTTAATTGGTTCTGCTACAATGTAAGCTTATGTTGATGAACAACATATCAGCAAAAATTAATGTTTTAATCATGCAAACCCACCCTAGAATGATTAGAGGTAACTTCTAATATCACCAGAAGCCACTTAAGTACATAAGCACATCAAAAGATTTTAAATAGCTCTTAAATCACTTTGAAAAAATATAAACAGCTCTAGATAATTCAGTTGCATTTAGATATTATTACTGCATGCCTCAATTTTTGCCATTATGCATGGAAGGAGAAGACATCCTCTTTCCTTCAAGGGCCTACTAATTGAATTTAGAAAAAGAGACACAAACCCAACAAACATTATTACATTACTTTATCTCTGCATAAAATAAACAAAAATGTTTCTATTGAAAATGCAATATTCACTAAGCAAATCTCTAAAGAGAGTCATCTCAAAACTATTCAGTGGAGATAAAATGTATAGATTGTAATTTTGAAAATTTTTTCGAACTTTAAACAGGTTCATTCTTTTGGGTATGTTAAAAAAATGATTGAAGAGGCTAATAAGAACTTTTCAGAAATATCTTTGGGGACTGCTGTCTACAGAAAGCATTTTCTTTTCTTGGGTGTAGGGCTAGACCACATCATCCAGGCTTCCTAGAAGCGAGGCTTCATATTGTTCACACCCATATTTTTCCACCAATATTTTAAACAATGGAATATCATTGTTTCCAGACAAAACCCACACACTTTCCGAAACACCTGACAACATTCTCTTTTACTGCTTTGTGCAGGCTGGAGCTGTGATGAGCCCAGAAGCCTTAAAAATATTCAGTTGAAGGGCCTCCTTGGTGGCTCAAGGGGTTGAGTCCCAGCATTGTGAAGCTATCAGCAGCCACTGCAGCACGAGTTCGATCCCCAGCCAGGAAGCTTCCCACATGGCGCAGCAGACCTCCCCTGCCTCACCTGCTGCTCCCCTTAGCAGTGTATTTCAGTACATCTGCCTGTTCTGCTCCCCACTCGGTCTCTGGTGAATCCTCTCACCTCTGGCCGACACCCCAGCTTTTGTATTAATAAATAATAAACAAATCTTTCAAAAAATAATAATCAGTTGAAGATGGCAGAGACATGTGACTGAACCCCTGGAAGACTTGGTAGAGAAGACCCTCATCCCTCATCGCCCCTCCCCACCATACCACCCACCTGGGTTAACATACAAGCAAGAAAAAATTTCCTTTGAGCCTTTATATTTTTGAAATGTACTTATTATAGCTGTTTACAATATAATATAATATAGAATTTAAGATATAAGGTAGACATCCACACTAACATCTGGTCGTTTAATCCAATCTCAGTGAATAGTACACTGACCTCCTTTAAGAGAGCACTGAGCAGTGCTTGGTAAAAGGACAGCTGTGCAGATTATCACCAGGAGGGGCAGTCTTGAGCTCGGACTGTGATCTCTGTGGGAGTTAGGCTTGGCCGGGCCCCACTTAGCAGGCAACAACCAAGCCCTTTGGGTGTGACTGTCCTTCTGCAAGACTCTATCAGCAGAAATCAAGGGAGAAGCCCAAATTACTGTTTCTGTTAGTCACTTCCCCATACAACCACAATTTCTCCTCTTCCATCTTCTTTGGGAACATCCCGATCTATTTAGTCATGCTCTTTATGCTTATTTCAGATACCAAAAGAATCCCTGGTACCCCCAGGGCCCTCTGAATCTGTGCATCAATTTTGTTTTTTTTGGGTTTTTTATTTTAAAGATTCATTTTATTTGTTTATGCATACAAGAACTGGGGTGAAGGCCAGATGTGTGTGTGTGTGGCGGGGGAGGGGTGTGTGGTGTCGGTGACAGGACTCACCAGAGAGAGTGGGGAGCAGAACAGGTAGATCTACTGAAATTCACTGTTGAGGGGAGCAGCCGGGAGACAGGAGTGGTCTGCTGCCCCCTGTGGGTCAGCTCCCTGGCCAGGGATTGAATTCATGTCACAGAGGCTGGTGATAACTTCATAATACTGAGATTTTAACTCCTGGGCCACGAGGGAGGTCCTGTGCATCAATTTCGATTGGGATCCACTGGCACCTCTACCCTTGAACAACCTTTCACTGCGCCCCCTAATGAAGTCGATGCTCTTGAGATCCCACCCATGTTCTGTGCGATTTTCCTGGGGTGAGGATGCAGGGTGTCAGGTTACTTAAGGAGAGAGTGGATTGAATGTCTTCAGTTAGCAATTTCACAAAGGATCTTTAAAGGATCATACGTGATATGTGTCTAGAAAAAAAAATAAGATCTGTAAAAGAATTATATGTCCTGGGAAGTAAATAGAAAGAGCGATAAAGAGGTCACCGTTTTTTGAGTAGGGGATTAAAACCTAAAGGATTGTGAGGAGACTTTGAACATAGACAAACTATGGTGATAATTAGCAAAGACGGATGTCCTCACCAGCCCTCACTGTTCCTCTTTGAAGTTTAATTAATTAATGAAGTTAATCACTTTCTCCTGGTGCTTCCTCCACTCTGTTCCAAGTCTGCTGAAGGTTTGAAATTGCCAGCAAAAGCTTTGGAAAATCAACTGCGCTAACTTGAGCCAGTTTCAGTTCTCACAGCGTCTGTGTTTCCCCACCCCCAGCCTGCTGTGCCTGTGTTCTTGGGAGGGTTTTGCAGCTGCATGTGGAAGCCAGGGAAGGCAAAAGACCCTGCTCTCTGAATATCTCAGGTCTTCTCTCTGATCATGGGTTTAAATTTTACCAATGGCGATATATAGAAAGAAGGGATGTGATAAAAGTGATGATGCTATTGTTTTTATTTTCTGTTTCTCTGTGTATTTCTAACATCAGGTTGTCTGAGTTTTCAGATTATTTTAATCTATGGAGGGACCTGTCAAAAAAGTACACGTACATGTGCAGAATTTATGAGACTTTGCATATTTGGAAATGCATTGATTTGTTACCTACATATGTAAATAAAAACTGATAGCCTCAGTTTAAGGGAAAGGGTGGTAGCCGAGCTCATAAGGACCAGGAAGAAGGAATTAATTTTACTTGCCATCAGATTCTGAGGTGTGTTGCCAAAGACCACTGGAAACAATTCACACTCGCAAGTCCCTATTTTTGTTTGGGGTTTCTGCATCGTTTAGAGCCTGATTTGTTGCCATATAACCCCCAACCATGTTTTAGATGGAAAAAAACCAAAAAACATGGCCTCCCTGGTGGTGCAAAGGGTTAAGTCTCAGTACTATGAAGCTATCAGCAGCCACTGCAGCACTAGTTTGATCCCCAGCCAGGAAGCTTCCCATATGGCACAGCAGACCTCTCCTGTCTCCCTGCTGCTCCCCTCAGCAGTGCATTTCAGTAGATCTGTCTGTTCTTCTCCTCGCTCTTTCTGGTAAATCCTTTCACACACCCCCACACCTTTGTCCTGCACCTCAGTTCCTGGATGCATTAAAAAAAAACACTATATTTGAAGTGGTTATCAGTCTCTAAGATATAAATCAAACAAATGACTGTTACCTCTCAAACACAGAGCCAAATGCCCCAACCATCAATATTTATCCTTTAAAACCAGAAGCCCATTATATTCAAGCTAAGTGCTAGCAAATTTGGTTTGTTCTCATTTCTTCCTGAATTAATTAATGTGAGATAGGATTAAATTTCAAATTTAGTACATTTTCAAGCCCCAATTGGCATTATAGCTATCAGTGCAAAAACTATAGATTATAGTTTACCAGTTTTTTTTAACTCTAAAGGATAAAAATATTTTTTAAATCAAAGGAAAGCAATGGAACTTGTGTGGCATATCTAGAACAATACATTTCCAAGAAATATTTTTATTTTAGTGGAAATGTACTGCCAGTGACAGAGATACTCTCTGTGAGAAGCCAAAGTACATACTTATGATAAAAGTATTTAAGTCCCAATTAATTATAGCCACTTAAATGGTAATAAAGCATGCAAAATCTAAGAAACTACCAAATTCTCACAGATTTTATTCATTTAACTCTGATACCTATTAAGAAAGCTTTGTTGATCTCAAATGTCTGATTTGATTATTTAATGAAAATAATTAAAACATGCATACCAAAACTGACTGATAGAAGTATTTTCTCTATCATTTATATAATTACTTTAATATCCACCACTCTCACTCATTTCATTAAAATAAGTCTCGGTGGAATGAAAATGCATTAGTTTTCAGTATCTGTTTGAAAGAAACGGAGTAGTTGGCTAACTGGAGATGTTAGCTTTGGGGACTAAACCTCCCAAGCAGACTCTACTCATTGTAAACTGAGACCAATTTGATTATTTTGTGACTTGGCAATCAACGTTTCCCCTCAGCCGTGATATGCAGGGTTTCATATGACAAGCAATCTGACCAGGATTATACAGAAAAGTAATGAAAACATAACACAAAGGAATAATTCTAAACATATAGCTGGAGCTTAGAAAAAGAGGGAAATCCTAATAATTACATTAATTCAGCAAATATTTATTAATCACTTTTTATATACCAAGGACTTTTTTTTTTTAAGATTTTGTCTATTTTTGCATAGAACTGGGGTGCAGGCCAGAGGTACGGGGAGGTGAGAGGATTCATCAGAGATGGATTGGGGTGCAGTATACACAGATCTACTGAAATACACTGTTGAGGGGAATGGACAGACGGGAGAGGCCTGCTGCGCCATATGGGCCAGCTCCCTGGCTGGGGATCGAACTCAGGTCATCACGGTAGTAGTGCTGAGACTCAAACCCTAGGCTACCAGGGATGCCCTATATCAAGGGCCCTTTATGGTCCTTAGGATGCATCATTGAACAAAACAGACAATAAACTCTCCTTTTGCTGAGCTCACATTATATTTTGTGGGGTGAAGTTAAGACATATATAGTAAACTTTTATAATTATCATAATAAATTTATAATAAGTAAGCATTACATGCACAGTAGTAGGTGCATGATATTGGAATTATGGAGAAGACTGCTGATAATGCAATAACTCCACAGGTATATGTGTAGTAGAGCAGAAGCAACATTTGAAATGTAGGAACCGGCAGCTATTTTGAGAAAAATCTACCAATTAACAGTCATATAAAATTTTAAGCAGAGTGTTGAGTATTTGGTGATTGTAGACACCGAGTTAACACAAAAGCCTCATCTGTCAAGTCTGCAGAGGGTCGTAGCTCTTACAAGTCTAAAAACACACCACATGTTGTGGAATTTTTTGATGAAATCACGCAAAATAGAATGTGCGGAAAAACTTTTGTTTGTAAGAAACAATTATTTACTATTCCTATAAGCACCAAGTACTTCTGGATTGAAGGCTACATATTTTATGAATTTCAACAAATAATAACAAACTACTTAATACATTATGCTAAAAATATTGCATTATTTATTACTTTCCTTATAGGAAAATGCACTTTAACAGTGAATCAAATGGTAAGTACTAAAAAAGTAAAAGAAAAATATTAAACAGAGTTATAACTAACTATATACGAATATATTAAGAATTTTTGGGTTTAGGTTATTAGTCTGCTTTCAAACATTTTTATTTTTTCTTAATTTCTTCTCTACTTTAAACATATACTCACTTTTGTACCTAATTATTTCGCCATAAGTCCTACTAATTTCTCAGAGAGCCCCTGATTTGTATGCATTTCAGATGCCACAAAATGTGATTCTACCCCAAGGTTTATTCTTTTGTTCAGTGATGCTAAAATCTAACCATATTAATAACTTAGTATTTTTCTTTTCTGATATCCAAATATAAACATTACTTTATGTCCATGTTGAAAGAGATGGAAAGTTCCAGTGGAAGAAAAACAACTTGGAATTTCCATTTGAAAAATGAATTATTTCTCTTTGCATTTCTTGACTTTTAAAAGTAACAAGAGAAATATTTGCATTGAGTTCATTTCTGATTTCAGAGCACAGATATCTAAAGGGAAAGGACATTTTGCTTTTCTTCAGGTAAAAGTACATGGCTCAATATGAATTATTTTATTCACATTATATACAATACATTTTAAGGGCACTAAAATAGTTTCCATAATAAGAGCACGGTCATATTGTCGCTTGGCTTTTTTCTCCTATTCTTTTATTCACAAGCTCTTACTAACACCGGTTACGGTCCCTTTCTCTATGGTCCGGAGACGATGTATTTTCCAGATGTTTTTTTTTTTTTTCTTTTGCCTGAAGATGAAAAGCCCTTTTATTTGGCAAGATGTTCAAATCACCATGCTTATGGATTTCTAAAAAACAGCTGGAAACGTTAATAATTCAATGTTCATAGCTTAGAAATGGGACAGTGTGGAAGAGGCGAGTATGGAAACGAGAAAGGGGCCAGAGGAGCTGCACACAAGGGTGAACCATTCTGCGGAGAGACGTGGGGAGAGCAGGAGCCCGTCAGCCCATCACAGAGTTTTGAGGGAAAAGAGAAAAAAGCAGTGCCTCTTCTGAATATCCTATTCTAGAAAAAAAAAAACAAAAAAAAAACCCAGAGTAGAATTAAATTTTCTTTGTGCTTGTTTTACCTAACATATTTTAAGTGGAAAAGATGTGATAGCATGTAAGCTAGACTTTTGGTGGGGAATGTACTATAATACACAGAGATTGGGGTGTGTACTTGATACTTGTGATAACATGTTTCTCTCATTTAAAAAGTCAAAAATTAAAATGAAACGGAAAGCAAGTTAAAAAGGTTAGAAATACCTTTCTGTGCTACCTGCATTTTCTAATCTTAGTCTATTTTCATGAGGTGAAATAGAAAAAGAAAAATCATAGCAGGGCTGGAATGCATCTAAGACAAGTTAAATTCTTGCCACGCATTATAAAAATCAGTCTGCTCAAACCACCACACAAACTACTGACAAAACAGTGAGTTACTAAAATCTACCAAAATACACTCAGCTTCAGAGCCATTCTGAAGAGGCTCCACATTGAGCACTGATTGAGGGAAGAAGCTTGTGAATATCCCATGAGCGTTATCTTTACTTGTAACATCAAAGATGGGTGCTGATGAGGAGGATGATGGGAAAGAAACAGCACCGCACTTGTCTACGCGGACCCAAGGTGAAGCGTGTGAAAGACAAGAAGAAGCGACCCTCAATATTAATTAAATTCTATCCTGCTTGTGCTCATTTGTGATATCCATGATAACACTAACAGAACGATGTTTTTGATGTTATATAATCACAACAGAAGAGGCATCAAAGGAGTCATAGGGATGATGGTATTTTGATACTTTGAGATGAGTGACATTTAGTTTGTTGCTGATCAACAATAGCGTATCTCCTTACTTTTGAAAAAATACCTTCTTTCTCTAAAATTTTGCAGTGATGGCTCCCTTTCTGATGGCAGTACATATTAAGGATTGACTTGGAAGACTTCTGATTCGTTCTAAAATTCTGTTAGCTCTAAAATCTCATAATTTATGTGTTTGCACAATGCTTATGGGTACAGCTCTTAATTATCTGTATTAATGGAATAAAGTATTGAATTGACTAAATACGCAGTGAAAATCATCGAAACTCGTTATTAGTTTCAACCACTCACTGTAAATGAACTTCTTAAGAAACCACAGAAGATAAACATGTATATGATAATATTACCAATTAGTAGAATACGTCCCTTCCTAATCTATTAGCTAACAGTGTCAGTAAAGTAAGATGAACAACAGAGATAAAATTACAACAGGCAAAAGACAGTTGATGAATCTTGAGGACTATAGTCTTCATGTTTATAAAAATAACGTAGGAATCATTGATGGTACTGTTCAAAATGTGTAAAAGCTGGTGAGTTTGGATTTTATCCCAAAGCTAATATAAGGGTCAGATGTTGCCTTGGGTCATATTCACACACATCTTTAATAAAAATGTAATTTTCACTTGCCTGACTTCAGATTACCTTTTACCACAAAATATGATGACGATACCAGAAAGCATGAACCGCAGAGACAACCTGGGCTTTTGGCTTCCTGTTCAGCCTGCTGAATTAGCACCAGGTTGATGAATTAGGACGTGGATTTAAAATTGCTGAACGTTGCTTTCATCCTCTGAAAATGTATGTAAATAAGATGTACATTATTTTTTGCCACAGGGAACATTTTAAACATAAATATAATTGGAATTTATTTGGCACATAATAAGCACTTTGGAAAAATTAGTTTTCCTTCTACCTTTCCAACTGTGAATCCCATGTTCACATAGAAAACACTCCATTACTCAGTGTACTATGTTCATGTAAAGAGATCATTAATAAAAATATTTGAAAAACTATCCCTGAGGAATGGCAATACTTTTGGAATAAATTTAAATAGCAATATTCCCAAGTCCCTTAGTGATCAAGTTTAGAAGACCCTCATTTTCCTTTGTAGGTTTAGGTACTTAAGAGATTGACTGGCTTCAGGGAACTTTATGGTAATACCATAGGAAATAACCTTACAGATATCCTCACCTTGGTACACAAGGTGGCAATAAAGAAATCTAGCTTCTCTCTATGTGTGGAAGAATACAAAACACCATAAACTTTTGCCTCATGTTGTAGAATGCCATGTAACAGAACAGCCAGAGCTACTTATGCATTGGAAAACTAGTTGAAAACATCATATATTGCCCCAGGAGGAAATATATTGTTATAATATATTGTTATAATACCCAATATAATGCATTGTTATAATACCCTCTCTTACTTACAACATTATTTGTAGAATTTGCTCTTTTGATTTTAGGGATCTTATAATAAGCTATGAGCTATCACAGCACAGAGGCAAAACAAATGCACTCATTAAACTTTTTTTTAAAAAGTTCTGAATTTAAATTTAACTACAGAATTTTGTTAAATTTGGAGAGTCAAGAAAAAGGAATGCCAGGTCTGACGTGGAACACTCAGCTATAATTCAGAGCTGCTATGGGAATTTGAGTCTGAAACATAGAGAAAAGAAAAAAACAGAGACAAGGAAGCAGCCAAAATATAATTGGGAGCAGCTTGGAAACCTTTTCTATATAACTCTTCCACTGTTCTGATGTCTGTGCTTTCAGTTGAAATTTTAAAATTTTCTTTGAGAATTTTTTTGCTTTTTTCCTAAATCATTATACTTGGGGAAAAAAATGTGGAAGAGCAAGTGAAATGAAAAATGAAAATATTCCACCATGCTTTGTGTGCTGTAATTTGTCTTAAGATTTCACTCTCCTCAGAAGTGCCCCTTTCGTCAAGGATTCATTCATTCTTCTTAGCAAACTTTAAGTAATTTCCTGAATTTCATGGAGACAGATCTGAAAATGTAAGCATTTCTTCACACTGATGGTGACATATGTCTGCTGACTCAGGGGGCCCCTCCACCCTTCAAATCTTCTAATAAAAATAAGGCACTCAAGAAAATAAATGAGGGCCTCCCTGGTGGCGGCGACGCAGGTTCGATGCAGGCAGATTCGATGCCCGGCCGGGGAGATTCCCACATGGTGCAGCAGATCTCTCCTGCCTCACCCGCTGCTCCCCTCAGCAGTGTATTTCTGTCAATCCGCCTGTTCTGTTCCCCACTCTGTCTCTGGTGAACCCTCTCGCTGCCCCACGCTTCTGGCTTGTACCCCAGCTTGCATGCATAAATAAATAAATATTTTTAAAATATATAAATAAATAAATTAGCACATTTGAAGCACAGGTTTATTCTGTAGCTCTTTCCTCCATTATCATCAATGGATTAAATTAGGGAGATGTGAAAAGTCTATTCTTTCTTTTTTTATTTTTTAAAGATTTATTTATTTATACATACAAGATCTAGGGTGTAGGCCAGAGGTGTGGGGAGTGCTGATAGCTTCATAGTGCTGAGACTTAGCCTCTTGCGCCACCAGGGATGCCCAAGGGACGATATTTTAAAAAGGCAGAGACATTAAGGCCCAGAAAAGGGATCAAATGCACAGAAGTGTGGTGAACTGCAGGGAAATGTTCCTTGGGAAGATCCAGCAGGGTTCTTTGACACCTCATTGAATGTTATCACGTGATCTCATGCTTAGGCTCAGCACTGAAGTGTGTTCAAGTTGTCACATGAGACGCCTGTTTCCTGGAGCAAGATCTGCCTGAACTTCCTGCCAGAGACGAATGACAGTTGTGTTCCTTGCTCGTTTCCTCCCCTTAACTAACCTGTTTAGGTACCTCTAAAAGCACACGGAGTTATGAGAAACAATGCAGAGACACGCCTCAACTCTTTATCCACTTTTACCCTGTGGTTAGAACTTGCCAGGGGTCTTACTGTGCCAGGGACTCATAGCCAAGATGGTGACCTTGATGCAGTCAAGAGAAAGACACTTCCTTGTGGTTTTGATTTGCATTTCCTTGATTATAAGTGATGTTGAGCATTTTTTCATGTATCTGTTGGCCATTTGCTTTTCTTCTTTGGAGAAGTGCCTTTTGAGCTCCTCTGCCCATTTTTTGACTGGGTTATTGGCTTTGTTTTTGTTGAGTTGTGTGAGTTCCTTGTAAATTTTTGTTATCAGTCCTTTATCAGATGTATTGTGTGCAAAGATCTTTTCCCAGTTGGTAGGGTGTCTGTTAGTTTTGGTTAATGTCTCTTTTGCTGTACAGAACCTTTTTTTTTTTTTTTGATGTAATCCCATCTGTTTATCTTGTCTTTCACTTCCTTCGCTTTGGGGGATGTGTCTTTCACGATTTTGCTGAGATGTATGTCATGTAGAGTTTTGCCTATATTTTCTTCTATAAATTTTATGGTTTCAGGTCTTACATCCAGGTCTTTTATCCATTTTGAGTTGACTTTTGTGCAGGGTGTGAGGTAGTAGTCTAGCTTCATTTTTTTGCATGTGGCTGTCCAGTTTTCCCAGCACCATTTATTGAATAGACTGTCCTTG
>PVIJ01015025.1:0-38156 GCA_004024925.1 Scalopus aquaticus
AGGATAAGGGCACAAAATGGAAGAGAGGAGAATACAGGGGACCATGGAGATGGATCACGGGTGAATTGGTGGTGGGCTGCCCAAGGGGAATACAAAATGTAAAAGACATAAATAACATAAAAAAAAAATTGAGGTGTAGATCAGAGGTTCAGGAGGTGAGAGGATTCACCAGAGACAGAGTGGGGAGCAGAACAGGCAGATCTACTGAAATGCACTGCTGAGGGGAGCAGTGGGCGAGGCAGGAGAGGTCTGCTGTGCCATGTAGGTTAGCTCCCTGGCTGGGGATGGAATTCATGCTGCAGTGGCTGGCTATAGCTTGGCAGTGCTGAGACTTAACCCCTTGCACCACCAGGAGGCCCCTGGTCTGCCTCTGTTAAACAATCTTTATGTCCTACCTCTGACAACTACCCTAAGCACACTCTCCCAGGCCTCTTGCATTAGGATCTCCCCACGATCAAGTCCTATATCTTTTTTAAAGTACCCTCAATATATATAGTTTTACATTATGCAAATTCTTAATCAGTCTATCTTATTTCGATTGTATACATCATTATATCTGACGTCCTCGTAACTACTGTGTGATCAGTAAGACTCCAGTAAGAAATTCTGCTTTTTAAAAAGACAAAAGTACCATGCTCAGAGAGAGAACTTACCCCTCATCACAAGGTAGTCACTTTCTCTATAGGATCTTTAAAACAAGCACCTTTTGAACAAATGAAGGTGAATAAAGTACCAACTAAAATCTGTCCTCCCCTTCTCCCCCGCCAAAAAAAAAAATCTCTCCCAAGGAGTCAGTTCAACTAAACCATGAACACTCAAGGTTCTTGAAATCCAGGCCTGAAAGAATGAGGTCATGAGAGAGTAGAGTCTCTTTACAACACCCCACCCCAGCCTAAGGTATACCAACTTCCTGACAGACCCAGGAGATGCTGCTCCCTCCTGGGAGGCGAGGCCTACTAAGGCCTAGAGTAATCTTCACTGGGTACAATATTAGGAACACAGCTGTTTCTTCAGAAGGTGAGAATAATGGTCTGAACAGTCACGGAACACTGTGCATTTGGCACAGTCTACCAGCTTACAGGTACTAATGTAATAGATTATAACATGTAAAATGTGTAAGGCAATTATAAACAATTTGATAATTATACTGAGATACAGAAATTATATAGCTATAATAACTGTTATTAAATGAGGTCAAGGTAGGAGTTTGGATGTGGAGAGAAACTGCTGTGAGACAACAAATGATTAAGCAGAATATGTTTTCCATTTTATTGTATGTCTCCCTCCCTCCCACCGGGGAGCTGCGAGGACAGGCGCCACCTCTGCCCTGATTCTCTGCTCTGTACCATGTGCTTATTTCAAGGCATGCCATGTAGATGCCTCAACAATATTTGTCAGTGCATGAATTGACAATTCACAGGTTTATTTCCTGTGAGAAAACGTAAAGCCAAATTCCTTGCAAATTCAAAACAAGGACGAGTTCTGTGCCAGGTGTCGCTGCCTGGTTACGTAGCCTGTGACAGTGTCCGGAGCCTCAGCCTTTCTGCTAAGCGGGCCGGTGATCCTCTTCCCTACACAAAAGCAGCTTTTGCTTTTGTTCTTAATTACAGCTTTATTAAGATATAACTTATGTGCCATAAAATCTGCCTCTTTAACATATAAAATTGGGAAGTGGGAGAGTAAAGTGGGGAGGAGCACAAGGAACTATGGTAGAAGACTGGGTGTGTTGGAGGTGGATGTGGTGTGCAAACTACACCTGAAGGGGGCGATCCTATACCTCTGAATCACATACAGTGTTGTCAACCCATGTTCTCTCAATAAAAAAAAAATCAAGTGTAACGGTCAGTGGTTTTCAGTATATTCACCAAATCGTGCAGCCATCACCACTAACTGGTGAATATTTCATCACCCCCCAAAGAAAGCCCAGACCTGTAAGCTGTCACTTCTTTCCCTCCCATCTCAGTTTCTGGTGGCTACTAATCTACGTTTTGCCTTTACAGATGTGACTATTTGTTTTTTGTTTTTTCACATTTTAAAAGGACAGGTTTATTAGGAAAAAGAGAAGTGAGACACCTGTATAGTCACAGGTGGGCAGTGAGGAGAGCTGTGCAGATGTGACTATTTGAGCTGTTGCATATAAATGGAATAATAAAATATGTGCTCTTTTGTTCTGGGTTCTTTCACTTAGCATAATGTGTTAAGGTTCATCCATGTTGCTTCCTTCCTTTTTAATGTCATATAACACTGCACTGGATAGATACATTGCATTTTGTTTATCCATTCTTTAGTTGATGGACATTTGAGTTGTTTCCATTGTTCAACTATTATGAATAATACTGTTATGGACACTGATGTAGGAATTTTGTGTAGATATACATTTTCATTTCTCTTGAGCAAAAACCTAGAAGTAGAATTGCTGGGTCATGTGGTAACTGTATTTTTCTTTTAAGGGAATTATCAGACTGTTTTCCAAAATGATTGCAACTTTTTAGAGTCCCACCAGCAATTTCTCCACACACTCTCCAACACTTGTTACTGTCTTTTAAACTTTAGCCTTTCTAGTAGGCCTGAAGTGGTATCTCACTGAGGTTTTAATTTCTATTTCCTTCATCATTAATGATGTTGAGCCTCTTTTCAAATGCTTGATTGGACATTTGTTATCTTGTTTAGAGAATTATCTATTAAGACCTTTATTCATTTTTCAGTTTTCTTTTTATTATTGAGTTATATTTTTTTATATATTGTGAATACAAGTCCCTTATCAGATATATAATTCAAAAATTTTTTTTCCATTTTGTGCATTATCTCTTCACTTTCTTGATGGTATTCTTTGAAGCACAAAAGTTAAAAAATTTTATGATGTCCAATTCATCAGGTTTTGCTTTTGTTGCTTGAGCTTTTGGTGTCATATTAAGAAACTATTACCTAATCCAAGGTCATTGAAATTTACATTATGTTTTCTTCAAAGAGTTTTATAGTTTTATCTTGTACATTTAGGTCTGTGACCCATTTTGACTGAATGTTTAAATATGATATGAACAGAGGTAGTTTAACTCATGGAATCTTTTTTCTTGAAACTTCTGGATTCAAAGCAAGCCATTCTTTCTAGTTTATATGATCTATTTTCAGGTGTTGAATAGGGTACAAATCTTTTTCAGACCAAACCCAAATTTTTGAATTTCTGGTTTTGTTTAATCAGAGAGGAAGCATATCTTTTAAGATGACTTTTGTCGGTTGGTAATCATATTCCCATGTGTTGACTGAGAGAAAATGTGGCTCCAGGTTCTTTGGGGATAAAGATGAAGGTGTATAATCTAACAATGGCTTCCTATGTGCTGTTCATATTGAACAGATTGTGCTGAATGTTTGCTCATGGTGACCATTTGTAATTTAGTAAAATTTCTAGCCTTGCTTCAACTACATTGGAATTCATGACCCAGAAAAAAAAATATGTTGGTTGTCCTTTGCTTTTTAGGACCTTAGAAAAAACTCCAACTTGATTAGAGATAGGAGCTTAACAAGGCAACATTTATTTTGGAACTTTTGGAAATAGGTCTGCTTTCTAACTAAGCTACAAATTTACTCCTGAGGATAACTCAGGGTGATACAATTTGCTGATGAAGACCTGCAGGTCTGGGCTTCCCAAGGCCCCCTGGTGGTGACAATAAGCCATGTGTTCCTATTAATTACCCCCGTTATAAGGTAAAGAGTTAGAGGTCCACAGTTCCTTATAGACTATTCTCCTTTGATAACTGAATTTTCCCAAGTCAACAAAGCATAAGGTCAATAATTCTCAAAAGACAGAAAAAGGAACATTTTTTAAGTGAAGCCTAATTTGTTGGACATGAGGAGAGATCAGGGACCAAATGAACCTATTTTCCAATTATTGTACTTTACTGATTTACATAGTGAAACTGGTTTTTCTGTGGGTCTAAGAATCTGTAAGAAGAATAACATTTCCTTCAACCAGGATTAAAATAAGTTTCCTAAATTTGTGATGAATCCCACCATTATTATTTTATGTCCCAGTATCATATTTGTGTTCTCATTTAAAAAAAGCACCTTGTCATCACTTAAATAAGTAAATATTGACAGGTGTTTTAAAAAGAGAAGCATCCAACATGTTCATAAAATAGGAACTCAAATACACAGTTTTTATGGATTGTTGCTTCATCTGGTTATGGACAACTGATTCTTGATTGAACTACGGATCAAAGTGGGATTAGACTTAGAGATTCTCGGTCTTTCTTTTAGTTAATCAACTGATTAAGAAAATTTTGGCCTGCATGTGGATTTGTCATAAAACTAATGAAGCTTAAGTTTTATAGTCTTTCCTTTGCCAGAGCCCTTTCTAGGCACTGTACCAAATTTGCTTTTGAAATTTTGTACTCTTTTCTTTGAGTCTCCCAAACGTTTAAGTTTGGAGTTTCACAAATCTGGAATCACCCATTTCTGAGTTATCTATGCCTCCTTTCTTTGCATAGGCTATTTTTTTAAATGACAGAAACAAGTGGCTAAAAGCAAATGGTCCCTAAAATGAATGATTTCCTCAAGTTATATAAATAGATGTCAAAGGAGAAAGCCCCAGATTCTCGGATGTTAAAAAAAAAAATCTCTATCCATTGACTCATTCATTCTCTGTTGCTTCAAACCCATGGTATGTCCTGAGTGAGCCCTGAGGCTCATGTGTTTAGTCACTGGAAAGTATGATTCTTGTTCTTGACTTGGTAGGACTTATGGAGAAACCGGTACTACTGTTCTTGGTGATTCCAGAGACTGTGCTTATAGTATCCTCTATTGGGGAGATCTGGATTCATGCCCAAATGCCATGTCTGGATTGTAGTTTCTGTATGTGTAAAATAGACCCAAATGCCATTCCTACTTCAGAGATTTTCTGTGACGTTCAGTGGAGTGGGTGTCATAAGAAAAACCAGATAACTTTAAAGTTAAGGGACTTGGGTTTAAACTCTGTGAGGACTGGATTGTATCTGGCTTTTTAAAAAATAATTTCTAGCACCCAAATTTAGTTCAGGGCCTAATACATAGTAAGCACTCAATAAATATTTGTGGCATGAATAACTGTAATAGCAGGTTTTGGTTATTTTCATTGATTTCATGCATTCATTTAGGTACCACTAGCTCTTTTAATAGTAACCATGAAATCTCATTGGTACAGCACAGAAAAAATTTAATCTTGCTTATAGAAAGGCCAGACGGAGGATAAAAGGCAGAATCATTGAGGGACTCAGGGTATCAACGTCCAGTCAGCTGAGACTGAAAGCTGCTTCTCGGAACATCTCTGCACCGCGGAGGGAGCATGAGGCTGCCTGTGCTTCCCTGGCATCCGGGATCTAAGGGAGGGGCAGGGGTGGTTTTGGTGCGGGGAGAGAAGACCAATGATCCCAGGCAGAAATGATGTGGCATGTGAGGAGAGGGGAGCAAGGACAAAAAGAGTTTCCAGAACATCAGTTAGAGAGGATGAACAGAAGCACAATAAGGATACAGAGTAAAAATAGAGGCAATTAATGTGAGAAATGTCCTTTGATCCTTTTGTATAAAAACAAAGCAGCATGCTTTGAGAACCCTCTCTTTGTGTCTCTTGCCTACCTTTTCCTTCTTGGACTAAACCTTCCATTCATTTTCCATGCTTCACTCTGCCAGAGAGACTATGAAAGCCTTTCAAAAGCAGTCTTCAGTCTTGACTTTGAGTAAGAGCGCTACACAATACTAAATCTTCCACTTTCGACTCGTTCCCGTTTCACCTTAGCATTGTTACCCTGAAACACTTTAAGGCTCTGAAAAGAAAAACCAAAGCAATACCACATTCTTTTTTTTTTTCCCTTAAACAGCTTGTCGTCCATTAACAATAGATTTTTGTTGTTGTTAAGTGTTACTCTGCCAGGGACCTGGCAGTCTCTGAAATAAAATGAATTTCTAAAGAAGCAGGTCCTCACTCCAGAGTGGAGGTGGCAGTGTGCCTCTGGAAATAGAATTGTGCTGAGGAGCTGCAAGTGAGTCAACCTCAGTGAGAAACAAATTGTTTGAACAATAGACTTAATTAACTTGTGTTTATGTCTTCCATCACAGCAGGTGTGAAGTCCCAGGGCATCTCCAGTACACCTGAGCTGGAAGCCTGAGTTGCTTCTAGAGGAGTGTGAAAAATGACTGAAGCGTTAAATAAGGCCATGATGGTGCAGTAGCTCTCCCCTGCTGCCTGGGAGAGGCTCTGAGGGAGGGGAATTCAGGGCCTGTCTCCTGGAGCTTTGTCTACTCTATTTCTCTTCACTCTGAAAGAGCATTTAGCAGTAAGAGAAACACAGTTCGGTTGACTTCTAATGAGGACTCTCAGCAGCGGTGGATACTGCTGTTCTAGGCGGTAAAGGGGTATCCCTGTATCATCTAGAAGGACAGTCTAACTGGTATGTATGGAGACCCAAATCAAATTGATCCCTTTCTCATTTCTAATCAGATCAAAGGAAATACTTTATTTGCAGAATGAAGCTCCTATGGGAAATCACTTCAAGAGCTTTAGCTCAGGGTTAATTCTCCAGTCAACTGACTGAGATGCTTCTCTCAATTGAAATTCTTCTGAGTTGGACTTACCTTCATTAAGTTTTCTTTTTCTGGGCCTCCCCGGTAGCACAGCGGTTAAGTGCTGAGCTGTGGAGCTGTCGGCAGCCGTGACGCAAGTTCGACGCCCTGCCGGGGAGAATCCCACATGGCGCGGCAGACCTCTCCTGCCTTGCCCGCTGCTCCCCTCAGCAGTGTATTTCTGATCTGCCTGTTCTGCTACCCGCTCCGTCTCTGGTGAATCCTCTCGCCGCCCCACGCCTCTGGCCTGTACCCCAGCTTGTATGTATAAATAAAAAAAAATAAATCTTTAAAAAAAAAAAAGTTTTCTTTTTCTAAGAGTTTTTTGGCGTTTATTGTAATGTGTACCAAATATCACAATGAAATGCCTGGGGACAGCTACTATGGAGTAGGACATACCTTCTTGTCTAGTTGTGTTTTCAAGCTTGGTTTCTTCCACAAATGATGGGTTATGAAATTCACTTGAGCTTCCTACACATTACCAAAAAAAAAAAATCCAACCTAATTATTATTATTATATTTTTAAAAGATTTATTTATTTATGCATACAAGCTGGGGTGCAGGCCAGAGGTGTGGGGTGGTGAGAGGATTCGCCAGAGACAGAGTGGGGAGCAGAACAGGCAGATCGACTGAAGTACACTGCTGAGGGGAGCAGCGGGGTGAGGCAGGAGAGGTCTGCTGCACCATGTGGGAAGCTCCCTGCCATGTATCGAACTCGTGCTGCAGTGGCTCTGGATAGCTCCACAGTGCTGTGCCTTAACAGTTGCTCCATCAGGGAGGCCCTCCAACCTAATTATTACTAATCTTTCTTGTGAGATCAGTTGCTTTCAGGGCCAATGGTGTAACACTCACTCTTCTTGGCTTCATTCTCTGACTACAAAGTATGACTACTCTTTCTCGATCATTTGTAGAAGATAAGAAGAAACTATAACCTTTTCCATATCAAAGCCCTTCTCTTTGACTTCAAATGAAAAAGTTCCTGGTTGAGCTCACATGGGTCACATACCCAGTTCTGGACCAGTTGCTGTGACTGGGGGATGTTTGGTTGGGCCTGATTACAGTTCACATACTCCTTGCCAGGTATCCTCAAGATGGGCTTTTTCTCATAATTCAGGCCTCTGCTCAAAGCCCCCTTTTCAGAGTCCCATAGGCAGGCTCCATTAGCTATCCTTCTTTATTTTCTTCTTGATACTCATCATGGTTAGAAATGATTACTATTTACTTGTTGCTCGATGAGCTTATCGCCTGCCTCTCCCAGCAGGGTATGAACTCCACAGAGACAAAGAGTTTGCCGGCTGTGCTTGCTGTTGGGGTTCCCATGGCAAGGAATATATTCATTAAATAATTGCTAGAAAAATAAATGAAAGTGCATTCATATGACCAACATGGTCCCATGCTACCCGGAAAAGCTAGATATATTCTCTATGTGTGTAGAGGTTTGGGGGCACAGTTCACCAAAAAAAGTAGAGAATTTAGACAGAAACAACACAAAGCAAAATACCAGCAGCAGTGAGCTGGCTGTTTCAGGTTGGAGGCAAGATTGTTTTCCTGTTCAACTAAGGTTGACTCTCACCGTGGGACATAGCCCAGAACCCGTTCACCAGCGCAGCCATTCAGATGAGATTCAGTTCCTTTGACGTCGGCATACATGATCATCAGTGGAATTACTGAGAGCTGCAGTTGGTGATTTCAAACAGTGTTATGAAGAATGAGAAGCTGCTTTGCAGTTCTAATATCTGCGATCCCCAGAATCCTCCCATTCTTTGACAGTTCATTTCCAACTCACAAATGTGATATGAGTCTTAGTGTGACGATTAAGTCACTAGGCCCGGGCTTATGAATAAGCTTTAGGTGTCAAGACTTGTGTCTCACTTGTGAACTGCTGCTTATCTAGATGATAAAAATCAATTTCAGTAGCACTTAACTTAATTGGTTTGTGACCAGACACGGACACTGAGCCCCACTTACGGCGCTTGGGCAGCTGCCTGGGCAATTCTTAGAAACTACGTGTCTTTTATGTCCGGTCACCACCTTCAGGCACTTGTTACTGCTGAACCTGAAGGTGGGCCAATCCTCTGCATGCTAAACCAGGTTTGTGGAAACTAATCTTGAAAATAACTGAAAGAAATTATTAGCTCACCAAAAGGTTGGCTTTATTTGAAAAACGTGTCAGATTTCTCATCTCAGCCTTCCATTCCCTGAGCCCTGCCCCCCTTACAGAGCTGCACTTATGCTTATTCACATCTATACCCCAGTCCCATGATTCGACTTGTATATTTTTAAAAAATATTACTCTGTTTTAAAAAGTAAGTGTAGGATAAGTGATGCTCAGGCTTTTGCTCATTGGCTTCTGTGGTTATCACTTGCGGCCTTGAATGCAGGAGGCGCTTGGTAGCCTGGGCTTGGGGTATGCCTGCCTGATGGTGGGCACCTGGAGGGTGGGGTGGGCGTGCGTAAGTGGGCACGCTGAGCCTGGAGGCTGAGCCTGTAAGGGCGGCATCACAGCGGACAGAGAGCAGCAGAGCACGGTTACGGCGGCGAGCGATCGGCTAGGAGAAGAGGAGGCCACAAGACCACGCCAGGGAGAGCCCAAAGCGAAAGAGTCAAGATTCGGTGGTTCGCCTCTGGACTGCCGGCCCCCTGCCTGCCCTGCACCTGGTTGCCTCACTACAAATGGCCTAGAAAGATCATTAAAATCCTGGAAAAAAAAAAAGCCACCAAGGGCTCCAGGACTGTCCTTTACCCGTCTGCCTGGATCCATCGAGAACCCGCCCTGTGTCTTGCTGGCGCTACAGTAAGTATGCTTACTTAATTTTCAACTGGTCACAGCGGACAATGTCCTTTCTTACTTTAGCGAACTGCAACATAATAAAAATGTCCTACGCACATCACATCAACTTTGCCATTAGGTCAGTGCATGATGTTGGAAGAGGCTCAGCCTCTCTTTATCTCAAATTCTTCACCAGTAAAAGGAGGACGGGAAAGGCTCTGTAGGCGTCAACGAGTCTATAAATTCCAGGACATGACTCAGGGTTCACTTCCTGCTCTCAAGGACCCTCTTCCTGTCATTGTCTGGGCTGGGGAGGAGGGGGGAGTGGAGGGAGGGAGGGCCAGGGGAGGTGGGGGAGATGCCGGGAGTGGGGGGGATGGGGGTGTAGGGGGTGGTGTGGATGTGGAGGTGTGTGGGGTGGGGAGTGGGGGGAGGGCCCTCACTGGTTGGTGTTCTTTTGGCACCTGTATCTCCATCCCTAGCTCTGCACAGCTGCTCTGGAAGCTGCCTAGGCAAACAACAACTGCCCTCTGAAGGGGAAGAAATTTGCTTCACTGTCACCCATGGGAATTTCTCATCTTTCCCAAAGGAAGTGCCCGTGATAAATGCAAATTAGCACCAGGGGCCGCCGCTCAGCTGGTGACACCAGGCCTTGTTTTCAGTTGACTCTAGGCAGTAGTACTCACGCTGCCTGTGAAGATCTATTTTTATCTGAGATGATAGGCAGTAAGTCATAGGCCTGTTTTACAGTAGCTCAGGGACAAGAGGAAGCTTGCCACTTAGCAGGAAATACTGACCTAGGGCACCAGGCCAATCTTTTGAGAGGAAAAATCTCATGTAAAGGAGAGGCAGGGCAGAGTTTGTGACTTTAGTTAGCATTCACGTGAATGAAAGGCCAATTAACATAAAAATTAATTTTATGTGATGTTCAGCCAGCCAAGAGTTTATATGCTGTAAAAGAATTATAGTGATTAGTGCATCTAGCTTGTACAATACAAATAGGCAATGGCATTTGTGATTTCCAGCAGTGCATTTGCTACCTGGGCAATTCTCCTTCTGAGTATGTTTCTTAAGAACATGGTTTTTAATAGTTTTGACTTGACATTTATATCTTGAGCAAAACTGAAATGGGCAGCTAAAGACTAATTATGCTAAATATTCCAACAAGCATAATTACTAGCACTCCGGCAGGGGGCACCGAAAGCAAAGTCTCAGTGTGTCTTTTTTCTCTTTTTTTTTATCCCCTAGCTTCTTATTTTAGGCTTACTTAATGGAAGCTGATTGCCTTATCCTAATGATTCCTTTTTTGCATAATCTACACTGCAATAACCTAGAAGCGGTTTTTTTTTTTTAAGTATAATTTTAAATTTCGGATTCTGCTGTTAGATTTTTTTTTTCCATTCAAAAAATAAGGACATCACAGAAAGTGCAAAATCTTGGCCTGTGCTCCAGCCTTGGAAGTTTTGGAGCAGAACCTGATTTGCTTTAAGGGCCTCTGTTCTGTGTGCGGCACCGTGCCTGGCCTGGTGTTCGAGTTAATTGCAGAGGGAGGAGGAGCAGGGGGGCGTGCACGAGCCCTTGCAAATTTGGCTTCTATTAAGTCAACAGCAAAATTGAGAAACAAGCTTTTCACTAGCAAATGCTAATTATAATGAAAAACTCCCCTCCATATACACAGGAGAAAAACAGATATATAAGTGCTGCACTGTAATTTCCTGTGAACCACAGTTGGCAGCATTTGATACACAAGTCAAGGACCTTATAGGCAAGATTATCTAGAAAATCCCTTGCTTCAGAAGCCAAAATCCTTTAAGTCTTCAGTATTTAAATGCAGCTGTACTGCTGATTAGATGTCAGAACTAGAGCACTCTGAAGTGCCCTGTTTTGTGATTAACTCAATGGACCAATTTTGCTTTCAGATACTTCCATGGAGGAAAAATTTGCATACAAATTTGGAAACGACTATCATCTTTCTGGGTTATGCAGGGGCTGGGAGATGCAAACCTAGTGAATGCCACAGTCACCCTCTTCCACGATTGTCTTCTCTCTAGTTTAATCTATTAGTGAAACTTCTTTATCACCAAGAGTTTGGAGGAGACACAGGGATGTTGCAAGGACCAAATCCTGTCTTGTTTTTCATGCTTTATTGACTAGCATATCTCCATTCTGCCTGCTGGGTGGGAATCAACACTCAGAAAGGGCTTTCAACTCTGCCCTGGGTTAAAATCTTTGGCTATGTGTGGGGGTTCCCTGGTGTAAGTATGTACCTCACATTTTTGCTTTTGTGGTTATATTGATCTACCTAGTGGGTCATACGTTTGGGAATAGACTTAGCACTCCTCACCATGGAGAGGTGTGTGCTTAATTTCCCCTCCTCTTGGCTTCCAAAGGCACAAGCAGACGGGCTTCCCCTGCTGTCTCACAGCACTGAGCACAGAGGAATGTCAGGGAACTGGTGTGAGGTGCTCCATGAACCCCAAGCTGTCTCAGTCCACAGAGGGGCTTGCTAGAGACACCCAGGACATGTGCCCTTGCTTTTGGAGGCCCCCACCCAGTTTGGAAACTGCATTGCTCACTAAAAAAACAAACAAAAAACAAAACAAAAAAAAAAACACAGCAGAAAATAGAAAGGACCGAGGAAGAGATTAAATTCTAAGTTCTAACCCTCTGAATATATAAAAAGCCATAATAAGTGATAAGTAGCAGATGTTTATTAGTGGCACTGGAAGAGAGCGAATGAAGTTGATAAAGACTATATATAAACTCTGAACTGTGAGCAGCTGCAGACACAGAGAATATCTTGCAATTAGTAAAGAGGGGTGTGATACAAGGAAACAATCACGAGGTACAAGTCAGCAAGGAAGCAGAAGAGCAGCCTTGACCTGAACATTTGCAGGGCCCACGATAATATGCCCGAATATTTAAAAATTATTAAACAGTTATAAAATTCATAAATAATGTACATTCTAGCTCCCTACCTTGACAAATGAAATTTCATCGAGCCTGAAAGGTCTAGTTCAAATTGAGACTCCTCGTTTTCCTCGGACCGTAGTTCCTATTATCAGTCAGGCTCCACCCCACATAGTGAAGGTCTCCCTGGGATCCATGGCTAACTGGCATGTCCAAGTTGCAGCCACACCCTCTGCCAGGAGCCACTCTTTGGCCACCTTGCAGGCCTTGGGGTGGCATACACCATCTGCAAGTTCAACCCTTGAGAGCACAGCCCAAGAAAGAAGAGTGCACAGCTTGGAAGTGGGCTCAGGGCTCTTCAAACTGGGAATTCTAGGGTCCTGGATACTCACATAGTGACCAAGCAACAGGGCTCTGTTCTGGACCAAAGGGCAATGTAGGTAGATAGAAGAGGATCTGCAGTTCTGGTAATGAATGGAAAATGTCTGCATCAGATCCAAGCAGGAATAATTTCTCTAGTCCCATCTGGTAAGGTTCTAGCACTTCCTGGTGAAAGGAAAATGGAATTTCATGTAATAATAGTTCTCCAACCTGTGCTACCTATAAACTGTTATATGTAAGTATAATAGTAAGTTATCTCATGCGTAGGGTGGACTCAATATATTTAATCTTACTGCTTTGAATGAAAGGCTTGCGTCCAGGTGCAATATAGGTGCTTCATAAAAAGTGTTAATTACACACTGGTTTCTTAGGTATTTAGGATATTATGTTAGTTTTTTGAAAGTCCGCAAGGCAATGTAGATTCCAGGGAGAGTTAATGTGACTGAGGAATCCTATGATGTAGATGAATACAAGATTTGGGCCTGTCGATGGTGTCACTTCTAGTCTCTTGAGTAGTTTTGCAAGTTAGGCGGGACCCATGATACCGGGTTCCTGAAACACAACTGAAGGCTCCCAACGGAAGGGCTGCTGGGCACTGATCTGCACAGGACCCAAGAGCAGCAGAGCCCATGATCCCCTGCTCTGTGCTGAATGGCAAACAATTGGGGTGGCAGCCACGAGTCTGGGCAGAATGTTGTTTGAAGTTGGTCCAGTAAGACACAAGCCTGGACAGAGTCGAGCAAAACATGGTGTGCAGGGGTTGCCTCCTGGCCCAGCTGCAGCAAGAGCAGCCGCATCAAGTCACACCACTTTCCCTGGAAAAGATCATGCAAATATACTTGCATGATCTAGCTGTTAGAATAGAGCATGACCTAGGCCTTTAGGGGAGAGACGCTTTGATGAAAACTCTCTGCCTTGGGGCCTCCCTGGTGGCGCAGTGGGTTAAGCGCAGCACTATGAAGCTGTCCAGAGCCACTGCAGCACGAGTTTGATACCCGCCCAGGGAGATTCCCACATGGCGCAGCAGACTTCTCCTGCCTCACCCGCAGCGTCCCTCAGCAGTGTATGTCAGTAGATCTGCGTGTTCTGCTCCCCACTCTGACTCTGGTGAATCCTTTCACCACCCCACACCTCTGGCCTGCACCCCAGCTTGTATGCATAAATAAATAAATATTTAAAGAAAGAAAAAGAAAAGTCTCTGCCTTGTTGCAGATAATGCTGACCAGCAAACTAAGTGTAGGTCTGTGGCCCAGAGGGCTTCCTAACATTTCCTCATTTGAATTATACTTTTCTACCCTCTGGCAGGCTGAGGCCCATAGAATGGTCAAGCAGGAGACAACAGAGGACAGGTGCTCCCCAAAGACTCACAGGCACTGTGCTGGGCACCGTTAATTCCTTCTTCTGAGATCACAAGCCACCACCAGGTCCATAACTTCCTGGGAACTGCAAGCAAAGGGCAGCCAGACCTGGCTTTCCTCGGAATGGAAGCCCCTCCCTTCTGGAATTTCTATGGAAATTCCCACAGTGATCTCTTAGTTCTGTCCTACCTAATGACTCGGGAGGTTTGCATGTAGCCCATTAACTAATGGCTAACGAACCAGATGTAGCTCAGTTTGTCTATTTTTGTCCTGCACCTGCAAACAAAATATTTCAAAAGCAATAGTCTCTTTCTAAAGGCTGTGTTCCTTATTAATAGGATTTTAGCTTCTTTTTTAATAACACTTCCCTTCTGCCTGCTTCCCTTGTGGCTTGATGCCATCTTACCAGCCATTTGGGCCCCACCACTTGCTTCCAACTCTCCGGGCCTGTTATCAGCTGATAGACTAAAGAGAAATTATCACAAATAACTCTCCATAGACTCATCACATAGGTCTTCACCACGAAATTGAACACAGCAGAGGGCACCAAAATAGAATATAAACTATCGAACTTGCTTTTCTTCACTTGGGGTCAACCACCTATTGTTCTGCATTGACCTCTAGCGACCAGTAGTTTCTCATTGCTTCTTTTGCAATCATGTGGCATTCCCTGAAACTCAGCATGAAGGATGAAACATCTTTTCATGACACATTTTTGAACAAGTTATCCTGAGAGTTAAAGGACTGATCCCTAGATGCTTACCTAAGAGCTTTGTTATCTCGATGGATATTTACCTCTTTAAAGTATTTCAATACTTCCCTATTATCCATCCCAGAACTGCAGTGCCTGAGAAGAAACCACTAATTTAGAAGGCAAGCATTCAAGATGAAGTGTGATCATTGAACTGTAAATGACTGGAATGCATTTCTACTTGATGTTTTGTCATCAAAGGAAGGCATGAAAGAAGTCTTCCTTCCAGAGTTAATACAGTAACATGCTTCAGTATTTGCTCATAATGATCAAGTCTCTAGAGAAGGCAAAAAAAGCTCGTTCTCACCAAGGCAATACTGGCAGCGTGGCATGAGCTAAAGGCATTGTTCTGTTTTACACGTGGCTCGGGGCATTAGTGTGACTCTTAGTTAAATCATAAAATTCCCAGCTTTTTTCTTCTTCAGATGTTTAGCAATTTTATACTACATGCAAATATGTACCCAGGAGGGAGGCTGTTCTCTAGTAAATGTTCCTTTACAGTATTGGATTTGGCTTTGGCACCCATGGAGCAGGTTTTACCAGCTTTACAAACAGATCAAAGCTCTTTAAGCCCATGCTGCAGGCTTTTATTCGTGTCTGTGATGCCTGCGCGCCTCTTCCAGCCAAAACCACCCCTCAGCCCCTCGGCAAGGTCTGTGGTCCCCAATCCGCAGCCACTCCATGTTCTTCCCTTCACAGTGTCACCAGCTGGTGAAGACTTCGGGTCTGGCTAATGAGGTTGTGTAGGGAAAACAGGCTTGAACTGATAGCTCAGTCCTTGATTAGGCAGCAAGTTTTAAGAGGCATAAGAGTCAGGAATGCTGTTTTATTTGCTCTACATCATGAGGGATTTCTATTTCAGAATACCAAGCTGAAAATAGGTCAGTTCACAGATGCAAGATTTTTCTCAAGGGATTTCAGAAGAAACAGCTAGGTTTTTGGGGATGCCGCATTTCCCGGTTGTAGTGGGCTTCTGTTGTTTCTTCCTGCTTCTCATCCCTTCTTCCTTCTGCTGGTTTAACCACCCATATCTCCTATTTCCTAGGAGGAACTTCCTTTCGCCAAGAGGAGAAGTGAGGGAGCACTTTTCACCTGAATCCTTACTTGCTATGTCACTGGGTAAGACACTCACTCATCCAGCTCTCAGATTGCGTATCTGTAACATAATAAGTAACAGTGCAGTTCATTCAATGAGGGACACCAATGTTGAAGGTCTGGCACTTTGTAAACATTTAACACATGGTAGTTGTTATTATAAAGAGAGGAGTGTGACAAGCCAATGAGGTATTAATTTACCCACCTGCTGTCCAGCTGGTACTTACCTGGGACAGGTGTCAGGAAGGACCTAGAGAGATCATGAGGCTTTGGGGGCTGGCCTCTTCGAGGGAGGTAAGCCTGGCACAGGCCCTGGAAATCCTGTCTCCAAGAGTAGATGGCTGGTTTCTCTTGGAGAACTTCCCTAAGTAGATTCCTGACCTAGCACCATGCCTCAGGGGCATGTTGAAGACTGTACTTCACAGGGCTGCCGCCCTCACTTTTCAATTCCATGTCTTGAGTAATGGTTCGTTCTTATATTGCAACATGGGAAACTCCTCCATTTCTCTGCTCTGCTGCTCTTTTGGGATCATTCTGTCAAGTATTTAATACCTTAACCTTTTCTTAAAGCAGCCTAAGAAAAGCTTGGTCCCTTTCCCCTTCTGTCTGCACAGGGACAGCGGACGCTCGGCAAGGCCCGCCTTTCCTCCATGGCAGCAGTTCTCAAAATGTGGTCCCAGGACCAGCAGCAGCAGTATCTGGGAATTTGTTAAATATGAAAATACTCAGTCCCCACCCCATCCCTAGTGAATTGGAAACTGTTGGGTGGTGCCTAGCTATTTGGGTTTGATCAAACCCTCCAGATGATTCCAATCTCATTTAAGAATCACCCTCCACTCCACGTTTTCACATTCAGACTTTGTCTCTAACACACTCCTCTGTGATTTGTCCTGTAATCCCCCAGGATAGGTGCTAAGTCAAGGACAGCTGTGTCTGCCCAAAGCTCCCATACTTCCACGGGTCTTAATCTAAGCACTTTACTAGGCTGAACGAGTGATCCCATCTGGCAGGGCCTCGTGCTGGGCCTCTGTCTAACCAGGCTGGGCGAGATTTCTGTCCTAACTGGCTTTTTTTTTTTTTTAAGATTTTATTTATTTATACATACAGCTGGGGTACAGGCCAGAGGTGTGGAGTGGTGAGAGGCTTCACCAGAGACAGAGTGGGGAGCAGAACAGGCAGATCAGAAATACACTGCTGAGGGGAGCAGCGGGCGAGGCAGGAGAGGTCTGCCGCACCATGTGGGATTCTCCCCCGCCGGGCGTCGAACTCGCATCGCTGCTGCCAACAGCTCCACAGCGCAGCGCTTAACCACTGCGCCACCAGGGAGGCCCCCTAACTGGCTTCTTGTCTTCCTTTAGCATCCTTCCTGCATCTCCCAGGCCCCTCTCCCAGGAACGTGATTGTCTCAAAACAAATGAGTAGCAGAGATTCAAAAGTGCAGAAGTAATCTTTGTGCACTTTCCTGATAAACTTTGTATGGATTTTCTCTATACATTTGGAACAACTATGCCAGTTCTTCAAGTTGCTATTCCAGTTGCTCCAAAGATGCCACCTGCATCTTTTCAGGAGGCTTGTCAGTTTTTTCCTGAGCTCTTGAGTTCCTTACCCCATGTTTTGGTCAGGTCTGGACACGTGGCTTCTTTCCCTCTGTTAAGTTTCTACAAGTCCCAGAGAGCTGAACCTCCTAGTCCCAACTCTAAGAACAGTGGGATCTGAGAGCATCTTCCTCTCACCTTCGGATCTGTCTAGCCTGGCCTTCGTGATCCCATTTTCTTTTGTGTGTGTGAGTAAGATCTCAGCCTCATTCGGCTTACTTTGCCTCAGCTTCTTCCCCCCTCAGGGCATCTGCCCTGACAGGAAATCTGACAGAGGTGTTTTCCCCTATTAGGAAAAATTTCCAGCCCACAGGAGAGTAAGTAGACGAGTACAACAAAGGCTTCCTCTGGACTCATGGTTGCTGACATTTTGCCACATTTATTTTATCCTCTCTTCACTACACACTTTCTTTTCTGAACCATTTGAAGGTATGTTGCAGACACCAAAAACCTTTACCACTAAATATTTCAGATTGCATATTCTGAGGACAAGGATATTCTCTTACATAGACATAATATTTTATATACTATACCATAGATATCATTTTATTATATATCATGTATATTAATGAATTTATAGTCCCTAATCAAATTCCTCCTTATCCTGAGAGTTACTTGTGTGGTATTTTTTTTTTTTATTCTAAGACAGACCCCATGGTCTAAACAGCTTTTTCATGCTCTCTTCCATACAATGAGATTTTGAAGAGTGTAACTGTTGTTTTGTTAACCATCTTACAATTTGGATGTGTCCAATTGTTTCCTCATAACAAGATCCAGGTTAAACAATTGGGGGACAGAACACTCGATAAGTAATTTTTTCACCCCAAATTTGGTGAGATCCAGGCTACACAAGTATAGGAGAATATACTAGAATCCCAGAACTGTAGAGCAGAAAAGCCTCACACTCTGATGCCTCCACCTCATGTCACACGAGAGGCACCAAGAAGTCAAAGCCTCTCCCCACCACACAGCTGGAAACCACGAGATGTTGCTGCCGCACCGTTTACTAAAACTCTTCTGAAATGTTAGTATTTACTTTCTTCAACTTTTCAGGGCCCCAGTGAGTGTGAGATTAAACTGGAGATATGGCACCGTTGACATATTTATACAGATGCCGGAGTGTGTTATTGCAAAGCTTTTTCTTTCCCCTGCTTTGAAGTCTAGCAAATCCCCTCGTGACCTCTCTGAGAGATACTCAAGAAGCAACTAATGCCTGTTTTCAACAGAAAAGACAAGTTTTATGTAAAGAGTGGCCTTCTACCAAGTTCCAGAAACACTTCTAGGTTAAGAGAAGCAGCAGCCCAGCACTTCTGAGCTATTTGTGTCGATTTAAAAGGCAGGTGTCCTTCCATTGACCTGTTTTCAGTACTATAATCCCATTACCTTGACACCACCCTCTGGAGTTTTGCTTTGTTTGGGAATTTTAAATTCCTTTATTTGTAACAGATCAAGAACTATCTGGCACACACGCCACATTTGCACGTGGGCTGGGGTGGGCTTTGCTGCCTGCCTGAGTGCATGCGCCTGCGGCTTGTCCAGCTAGCCGGGCAGAGTCTGCCCCCCTGCCCTGGATTGTGAATAGCAAGCAGCTCTATTCGCAAACCTTGAAACTCTCCTTTGGAAATGAAATGGTAACTCTGTTGATGAATAGAAAACATGACATTTTGTGAGACTTACTAAATTTCTTTATGCCATTAAGTGGGGTATGTAAGCAGTCACTTCGAGTGGGGTGTCAGTAGCACTGCCTTCCTGCGGACATGCTAAATCGCTGGCGTGGTGCGCTGTAGGTGGTGACCTCATCTCCACGACTGTTTTTCAAGTGTGGGACAGGGGAGCCCCACGGACTGTGAAGGGTGGTTTGGAGGACTCCGAGCAAGGGTTAGCGAGAGCGTGGCTCGTGGTTCGAACTTGATCAACTCCTATTTTTGTCCCATCTTCTGGAAGGATAATTGAAAAAAAAAATTGAAGACATATGGAAAGAATATGAAATTCAAATTTGACCATCCACAAATAAACTATTATTGGAACACACCCACAAGTATTCATTTATCTGCAGCTGATGGCTCTGCTTTTGCATTGCAAAGGCAGGGGTGAGTAGTCGTCACAGCCACCCTTCATCTGCTCATTCATCAAGTTCCCGCTATGTTCCAGGCGCTCCTAAGCACTGAAGGTGGTGAGATATGAAAAACATAATCTCTTCTCTTGGGGCACTCAATCTATCAGGTAAAGCAAGGTAAGCAGAAAAATGACATAATGGGACAAGTGATATAGTGGAGATGTGTGAAAAGGCCAAGAATTCAGCACAGGCGCCCTTTCTCAGGGGTGGGGTGGGGAGATGTGACAGTTTTCACAGGCAAGCAGGCGACTGTGCAGGTGTTGGGTGGGAATGAGGTGTTCCCTGCCCCTGCCACCCCACACAGCCTCCACTTGACCTTTGTGGCCAGAGGTTGCAGTAGTACACATAGAGCTTTGTTTTCTACTTGTTACCCACTGAGTGGGAGGAACTATAGGGTTGGCATTAAGTGCCAGTGTTGAGACTAAGCTACAAAGTCCCTTCACCTCTCTAAGCTTCCACTTCCTCATTCGTGAGATAAGGATACAATGAAAACCCGCCTGAGAGGGTTGTTGGAAAGGTCCCGGAGACAAGGCCTGGCTGAAGCCTGGCTGACGGGTAGTCCTTGCCCTGGAACACCAGCATTAGAGCTCTGCTTGCAGGGCAAACAATGGCCAGAGTCTTTGCCTCCATTCAAGACTCTACCGGGTATAGAGAAGAGGGTGGAAGGGAAGGGTCAGGAATGAAGGTTAACTCTAGTAGAATGTCCAGCGAACAAGGGGAGCATGTATCAGTCACCAAGGCAGGGACTCACATAGTGTCCAGCACATTCAATCAATTCAAAGATTCAGTTATTCACATTTTACTTCATTAGCAAATGATTGGAGCCAGCTCTATAGAGAGAAAACATAGTCTGGAGCAGGATTCAGGGCAGTTGATGGTGGGATTGTCCCCTTATTGTGTTCTTGGCTGCAGTTCAGAGTTTGTGATCTAACAGATGTTGATAAATGTTTTTTAAACGGCAACATGGAATGGTGTTTCAGGTACCGGGGAGAGTGTGGCGAGCATGGAGAATGGCAGGAAGTGATGCTAACAGTTTGGATTTGAGCTCTGTTGGGAAAGTTGTGTCTTGTTGTAAAGGTCCTCCATCGTCTTATTCTGTATGCAGTGATAAGTCAGAGGATTTGAACACATTTTATTTTGGCAAGCGATTTTAAAAGCATTATAGAAAATAGAAGTGAAAAATTCCAGCATTAAGGAAAACTGGGTAGAAAGTCACAGAGACAGCTCAAGTGAGGCATAAGAAAGTAAAGAAATAGAAAATGGCAGTAGAGATAGAGGAGGGGTTGGGCGCTTTCACTGCCACGTCTGGGCTGGGTGTGATGAGCTAGGGAGAAGCTTCCAGACTGAGAAGGAATTTGTCCTGTGGGGCAAAGTGGTGCAATCAGTTTGGTTGAGTTGACAGTGCTATGGGATGTGGACTGAGCTGGACTTGTTGAACTGGGGCTCAGGAAAGGTGGGAGATTCTGGAGTTGGGGTCAGGAGTCATTAACACATGGGCAGGGGTGGAAATGACAGGGGCGGAGGATCATCCCCTGAGAGGGTGGACGGAGAACAGGAGAGAGTGAGACAGAACCTTGGAAATGGTGCCGCTACAAGGATGAAGGATGAGAACCTTTGGAGAAGGGCAGGAGTAAAGAATAGAGGACCAGAGGAGGGAGTGGCTTCCAAAGGGCAGAGAGGGGGGATTTCCAAAGAAAAGGAAGGGTAACCAGGACCCAGGAGGGGACTTAAGCAGAGTAAGGTTACAAAAGCTGCAAGTTCATGCTGCATTTTCAATTCATTTTAACCTTTGTGGAAAGTATTTGACCAGGTGTAGTTGGTGGTGCTTTCATGACTCAGCAGGTTAGAGGGAAGTGAACCTGCCACCCACCTTCCTTGATTACAGGACTGACAATATATTCATCAACCATGAACTTGGATTTAAATTGCAAGGTCCATGAATCAGGAAAAGCCTTCTGCATAGCACCTTCATCTGCACTCTTGCTGATTTTCTTAGCCAGTGCCCCAATTTATAGCAGATTCTGCCAATAGAAAAGCCAACTGTTATCCTACATGGAAAACCTAGGCCAAGCTACTTTGGACATGACCCCGATCAGAGTATCAGCTTCCCAACATAATATAAAGAGGAAACAAATGCTGAGGCTGCTCTCTGTATAATTTATAGTTCAGTGTCTTTCTGGCTGTACATACAGCACCACAAGCCAGATATGTTCACACTAGAATATCCCAGAGGCATTTTCTTTTATTGGTTGGAACAGCAAGAAATAAAGACTAAGATAAATTTAATATTTAACTCTAAATCTTTAGTTTCCCTCATTAGGCTGACTTGCCCGCAGCCATATTGCTGTAAATTAAACAGCCTAAGCTGGTGTGTTGCCAAAACGCACAGCCGGAGAAATGTTAACAGTTCTCTCCTTGTTCTCACGCCTGATCAAGTTAAAAACAAAATGTATTCTGTTTCCCATCCAGAGAGGTCATTAGAAAGGATGGTTGAAAAATATACTCACTGTCCACCTATTTTGGAAATTGGAAACAAACCTGCTGCTTCTTCAGCACTAAGCTGGTCTTTGCAGGCAGCAGCTAGTGGAGCTTCTTTGGGTGGGCCTATTCATGGGGGTGCCTCAGATAGTTCCTCTTGTCAAAAGGTTGCCACTTTATCATTGCCCAGAGAAATGAAGAAAATGCCTCTGGCCAGGGAAGTGATAATGATACAGTAGCACCTTGAAATAAGAAGCCCAGGCTGATCTTCCCCTTAGGGGACTCACTTGCCAGTTCAGAGGGAGCTCTCCTGCAGGGCTATGACCAGCCCCAGCTGGTTTTAGGCAAAACTGGGACTTGCTCCTGTCTTCAGGTTGAATACATTTGATCTGTCAAGGATGGACAGGTAGTTGTCACATTGTCCTCCACACTGGAGACAGAGGGAAGAAATCTTTAGTGAACTGTACAAACCCTTTACTACCAGAGGATAGAGGGCAGCACAGTCCTCTACTTCCCTTTCCCACATCTGTCAGGGTAACGGAGCAGAGACAAACACATTCCTTGATCTGTCAGCCTCACCTGTCGTGACTGGGATTAGCAGCAAGCACATGTGAAAACCAGGTTTTCACAGTCTCAGCTGCAGGTTTGAAATCACCCAGGGAGCTCTCTAAGCCCTCTGTGGGCCAACCACACCCAAGAACAGTTGTATCATTATCTGGGGCTGTGAGGCATGCTTCCATATTTTTGTATGTTTCCTAAATGTTTCCAATAAGCAGCCAAGTTTGAGAATCACTGTGATAATTCTCAATCATGGCTGTACATGAGATTCACCCAAGAAGTGGCCCGGACCAAGCTAATAGTAATCAGAATTCTTTCAGAAGTTCCCTAGGTGACTCTAATAGGTAATCAGGGTTGGGAACTGCCTTTTGACAGTGTTTCTAGGTGTGTGGTTCCAGAGCAGTAGGGTCACCCCTGTTCTTCCCTGAGCATGACATTCCTGCCCGGCCCCTCCCCAGACCTATGGGTCAGGCGTGGAATGTCACCCAGTTTACAGAACTCTGAAGTGATTCATATCTTCGTACAGTCTGAGACGCATTGCCTCTAACCTCCTCTACCTCTGCTTGGAGATCCGTCAGCTTCCACAAAGAGAGATTTATTCTTTTTGCCCAAGGAAGATGGAGTTTTAATTCTTACTAAAGTGTCAATACCATGGCATATTCTCAAGCTACATTAGGAGAAAAGAGCAAGATGCAGAATTGTTAATATAGACTTTGCCTTTTAAAAAACAATAAAAGTAATATTTGTATACTGATGTTTGTGCCAAAAATCTCTAGAAGGATACAAGAGATGTCTCTGTGGAGTGGAACTGGTGATTGGCATGGGGGGGGGGAGTGAAAGGGGGAGAAGTCTCAGTAATTTGTACCATGTACAAATCATTATTCTATTTAAAAAAAAAGAGTAAAATTGCAAATATTTCAGAGAAGTCACATTAAACTTCAGTCACGTACTCTAAGTGAATTATTTTTATCAGAGTAAATATTGATCTGAGGAAGTTAATAGGGCATATGTCCCGAGGACAAAGGAAATTCAAGACGGTGTGGGGGAAAGGAATAAGAATTCCAAACCCAACCTTTGACAGCTTGACACTTTTGCTCATGGTCAGGCTTGCCCTTGATTTCTAACCCGAAAGATGGAAACCACCCAGTACATACACCCCTTTCCAGACAATGGTTGCTTAGAAAATAAACGGGCTTGCCTTCACCGAGCTCTCTTTAACAGAGTGTGTGTGTGTAGGGGGGTGGGGGAGGGGTGGACTCTTCCCTTTCAGACAATTTCTATAAAATACCGTCGCAAATACCCTTGTAACCACCAGGTGGCAGCAGCAATCCAGTTTCTGCTCTAGCCCAACCGATATGAAATTACAGTGGTTCCTACATTGTTTAATTAGTGTACTGATCACAGAATTGTGGAAATTTAGACATGAAAGAACATTTCCTAAAAGTTCTACCGATGACTAAAGATGCTTATGTGGAGGAAAAAGAACAAATATATTAAGAACACTTTGTATTCAACACAATAAATTCAATCTATGAAGGAAAGGAAGAGAAATTGTAACATTTTCAGACACCTACTCTGTACCCAACCTTTGTTACGTGATTTCATTTAATCATGAATATAGTCTTGTGAGGTGAATACTAATGCCTCCATTTCACGGATGGGACAGCTAAAGTTGGGATAGATTAAATAACTTGCCTTGAACTTTCAGAGAAGCCAGTGGCCACATCAATCCATGTTCTTTCCATTATGTGAGAGTCTTTTGCAATTGGGGGGTATCAGGCACTGGCCAAAAAGGACTTTGGAGGATGCGTGGAGTTGGGCCACAGTTTAGGGGGCTGTGGAGTGTGGAAAGGTATTCATCAAATAATAGCAGGATTTCAGCGGTGAAATTTGTGCACCTTTTGTTTCACGGTCCAGTAATGGAAAAATCATGGATTGATGTGGCCACTGGCTTGTGGGCAGATGTAAGAGGTCACAGTCTTTCTAGATCTGAAGGGACTAGACAAGTGGGAGAGACTAGACGGGATAGGAGGCGTCCTGGCCTAGAAAGAGAACTGTGTTCTGAAGAAGAGATAAATGCCCCGCCCTCCCCCAAGAACAAAATGACACTGTATGAATATTTATTGGTGGGGGTGTCCTACATATCTGGTGCTTTTGTCACTAAATAATACTTCATAAGGGTATCTCTTCACTCTCAAAGGGCAAGAAGAAGAAATTATCTCTTCTATAGCTATCCTTCCCATCCATTTTCCATATTTTGGCTAGGTACACTCTTTTTTTGCATTGCTAAGCTTAGTAACTTACATTCTGGCCTACAACCACACATAAGAGCAACTGTGATGAAATCTTGTGAAGAGTAGGTTCTGCAGAACTGAGCAGTGTAATTGGTCAGTAGGGGAAAACGTGTCAAGCTCTGACCGACCTCAGTCCCCGTAAGGGGCCTTCTCCAGTCACCAAGGTCGCATGAATTCTCTTCTTTAACAAGCTCAAAATCACACCATGGTTGGTTGGTTTGCATTTGGACCATGACTTTTTTGGTACATATTTTGTTTTGTTAAAGATTCTATTTGCTTTTTCTTATACTGATTATTAGAAGAAGACAGGCCTTGTTTGCCATGTCCAAGGAGGTGTTCCTGAACCCTCTCTGTTGAGTGGTACAGGGGGGACGAGGGGTGTGTCCCACATCTGTCATCGTGGCCTTTCTCTGCATTGCGCTGCATGGTTGGATTCCAGTTTGTTAAATCTTAAGTTTCCTCCTTAATTGTATGCTTTCGTGTTTGGCTGAAATACATCCTTAACAATCATTTCAGAAATAGTGTATGGAAACTATATTTTCTGAGGGTTTGCATATCTCGGATGTCTTTTGACCCTCTCCCTTGATTGAATTCCATCAGGAAAATGTTCTTCTATTTTCCCTCTTAACAGTTTTCAGTACTTCCTTATTTTTATCTAGTAATAAGTCACTGGAATTAGTGCTCTTTGTGTCTTATATAATCTCTACTGAAATTGTTTCAGTTTTCTCTTAATATTATCTTAACAAAAGAGGCTATATGAGTAAATTATGGTTTCAAGTGATTCTTTTTGGCTGCTTCCAGCAAAAAGAAACCTTCTCCCGTATCCTTTATACCTTTGTAACAAAAACTCAACATTTTTTCCGCATCCATTCTATTTTGCTACTGTGAAAATTTCTGGAGGGTTTTAAAAGTAGTATTTCTGTCATCATTTTTGAGTTTCATTTTCACAACTCACTTAGAAAGCAAAATATTTTATGAGAAACTATGTGGGATCCACAACAAGTGAAACACTGCTTGTCAGGCAAGATTTAGAAAATAAAGGCTTCCAGGAGATTTAATACTAGAAAGTCCATCTGCATAAAGAAAGGCCTCTAAACCTACTGAGAAAATGACCATGGGCACAGGAAACTCCTTTTTCTCTCTACAAAAGAGAAAAAAAAGAGCTGAAATTTTTTATTTACGCCCCAGTCCATTGCTGTTTATAGCATAGCTATCTGTAATTCTCTTGCCAATAGAAGTAAAATTGCTTTTAAATGGTTGTAGTCAAATGTTCAGACCAAAATATTTGCTATATTTCCTTCCCTAACGATATCAGTAGTACCTAAGTATATATATAATTATTTATTAGGGCTGATGGATGACAATCTCCCACCTTCTTTGTCCTTTACACTGTGGCGAGGTGGTGAAGCACAGAGGGTAGAACGTGCTCCTCACGCCTGATTGCTGGTGTTCAGATGCTGTCTTGGCTCTTTCCTTGGTGAGTTACATTGGGGGATGTTGCTTAAACTTCTTGCAATCTGGGCATCCCCTCTACACCAGATTTCTTCTTTACTAAATGACGAAAACTAGTCTTAAGGTATAGAGTTATTGTAACTGTTCAATAAGGTAACCTTTGAGAGAATTAGATACTGCAGGGTCTCTGCCAAGCCTGCCATGTCTGCTAGCCTCATTATCATGCAGTTACGAGTCAGGCTGACATCTCTAACCCACAGGCAGCCCTGTGACAGATTAGTGTCCAAAGAAAATGTGATCATGTAGGTTTGATAGAGAAGGAGCTGAAGAGATGAGGTCTTCTTTCAAAGCTTTGTGGGGTCTAAAGAATAGATCTGAAATTAAATGCTGTTGACCTAAGAGGTTTATGGGAAAGGGGTGTTGGTGAAAATGTGCATCCCTCTATGTGTGTGATGGGAAAAGAGAGGTAGCATTAGAGAAGAAATGAGAACACTTTACGTGGCATTCAGAAAATCAAAGAAAAATAGCAGTCGGCATCCTAGAAAAGGGAATCTGACTTTATATTTGCACATCAAATAGCCCACCAATACACTGAATGTATCAATCTAGCAAATAATTGAAATAGAATATTTAAAATAGCACAACAGTCTTGTCTTCAAAATGAGGCATGAAGATTTCTTGGATTCCAAATACTACTTAGGATTAGAGATGTTCAGGTGTGAATGAGTGGATTGTTGACAGTAGGGGGGTGTCCAAGACATCACCTGAGTGAAGGGGGTGCCCCCTTTCCTAGATGACATCCTTTACCTTTGTTTCCTAGACTGCGAATCCAAGCATTATGCTTAGTAAGGCAAATGTGTCCATCCAATGTAAATGTCATGGCCCTGGGGAAGATCAGAATCTTCTCTACTGTTTAATGTGAGTCAATATACACAGATGGACACTCAAGGTGGAAACCAAGGAAGATTAATTAGTAAAAAAAAACAAAGTTTGTTCTTCTGATTCTGTGTTTTTAAGACTAGATGGAGGAGGATGAAAAAAGTTGAAACAGATCAAAGGTGGCATTTAAAAAATGGGGGAAAGGCATGAAAGCTACGAGGATAGTCAAATTTTGCCATGAGCAGTTAAGGCAGATTTTTAAAGTGTCCAAGTAATCTCCAGACATCTGTGTGATAACACTAGGAGGGAAGATATCAGATTTCAGGAGGAAAGCCCCTGTTGCTCCATTTCCATCTAAACCAACAGATTAAAGCTCTTAGTTCACGGCCTCCCAAGCTCTCCGAAGAGCCTAATCTTAGAGTGTGATATTACTTTGTGTTTAGACAAAGAATTTCTATTTTTTAAAGATTTTTAAAATTTAGGGTCTTCCTGGTGGCACCGGGGGTTACATCTCAGCACTATCAACCTACTGCCAGCCATCGAAGCATGAGTTCGATCCCCTACCCACATGGCACAGCAGACCTTTACTGTCTTGCCCGCCCACTGCTCCCCTCAGCAGTGTATTTCAGTTGATCTGCCTGTTCTGCTCCCCACTCCCTCTTGGGTGAATCCACTCATGCCCTTGCCCCCCCCACCTTTGGTCTACACCCCAGTCTTTGTATGCGTAAATAAATTTTAAAAATCTTTAAAAAAGATATTTTTAAATTTAGATAACATGATTTCCATTGTTGTTTACATTTTGGAAGCATAGGATTCCCCCACTTGTTAGCATAGCATTCCCCCACCAAAGCACCCATAGTCTACCACTATGTCCATTGTGTCCCCCCTTACTTTGTTCTCACCCCTTCCCTCTGGATTCCTCAGGTCTATAGTCAGCTTTCAAGTGTTAGTTTTTGAGTTTGACTTTATCTGATCCTTTGTTTGGTTTCTCTATGTTCCACATACAAGTGACATCATCCGGTATTTGTCTTTCTCCCTCTGACTTATTTCTCAGCCTAATACCTTCCAGCTCCATCTAGGTTGCCACAAATGGCATGAGTTTATCTTTTTTAAACAATTATTATCTTAAATTCCCTTGACCATGAGTTGTTGTTGTTTTTTAAAATATCATTAGAATGACTAACTTATTACTCATAGACTGCAGAGTGTAGACAGGCTTGAGGTCATTCCCTTGAAAACAAATATTTAAAAAGAGTTCTCAAGTCATTTGAGCTCTATTTCTTGAGCTGCAGTGAGCAGGGCTCAGCTGTGCTTCAGCTGAGAATCATCAAAATTAGAAATAATGGTTTATCTCAAATGAGGTCCCAGCTACAATTGCTGGCCTTGAACACTGAACCACACAAACAAGAGGTTCTGTGTGTGAGAACGCAGTAGTGGCCAGCCCTGCCTTGCATCCTGATGTAACAGTAGAAGGAAAGCTAGAAGAAAAATTACTTTCTTGAAGATAAGTATACCTTGTTAGTAATAGAAAATTGGGAATGATCTCAAGATGTTCTTCTGATAAAACTCAGTTTAAGAACGGGCTACTGCATACCAATGGTCATTATTTGTGCCTTGAAGTAAAGAATGACAACCTACCGTTTATCCACAATTTAACTAACCAGAAAGCTAAGCCAATCCTTTTCCCCCAATTCTATCTTTCAGAGAAAGAGATAACTGAGGCTAAGTGCTTTTAGGGGTACATAGTAGGACTGCCTTGGCATAAGCCTGTTGGCAAGATATGCCATTGTTATGTGATGTTTCTAGCATTGCCCCCCCAAAGCACTGCAGAAACCTGGGGTATTTGTGTGTCATCGGTGATTAAATTACACAGTGTCATTTCCCAGCTGCAGTATCCTGCTTCCTGTCTCTAACTATCTCCAACCATTCAGGACAAATAAAAATCAAGTATAAAATTAGGAGGCCAAGTCCCCAAAATTTTAAATGATCTTTAAATATGTCAATGTTTTCTCTGCTAAAACATGACTTTTGACTCCTTCTACTTTCTCTATATAACTTATCTTAAAAACATATGGGTAGATAGAGGACGTTCCATAGATAGGTTGGTGGGTGAGTAGGTAGGTAGGTAGGTAGATGGGCAAATAGAGAGGGCTGCAGACTGATCTGGCTGGGCATACTGATAAGACATAAAACAAGAAACCACTGAGGTCCTTACTTCTTAAATTCAACACCACTTTCGTGTTCTAAAATTCTCATGAAAATAGCTCATTATCTAGCAGCAGCTTGTGTTTGTAGAGGCAAGCCTAGATGTACACAGCAACTGTGGAGCCTGTGGGATAATTTGAGGGATGTGGGAATTGAGTGAGATTTCAAGCGTGTTGCCCATCACGGTGGCACAGAAGGCATTCAACAAGTCTTCATTTCCTCAAAGTCCAGTATTAGAATCAATCTTTGGATTCTTTTTTTAGTCCTAGTTAAATATATTCAGCTCATTTTTTTTTCATACACCTCTAGATTCTTTCACTAAATAGTTGCCCACTGTGTGCCAAGCCCTGCGTATGGCACAGGGCTAGAGTGTGAATAACAAACCCCTGAATCCAGTGAGCAAAGAGGCTAGGAATGACCAGAGACAGAGCAGGATTGTTTTCCTGTTGGGAAAGAGCAAGTCAGAATCCTGGATGAAATAGGATGAGAGAGTCAAAAAAGGTAGTAGAGAAAGAAAAGGAATTTTGGGCTCCCTTAATTTAGTCAGTGTGGTCCAGAGCCAGCCTCAATACCAAACTGCCTGAGACCAAGGTGAGCAGGACATTTCTTCTTCAGCTCTGGCTCCATTCCCAGGGCAGTGATGCCTTAGGATTGCTACTCTAAAACAAAGAAACACACACACACACACACACACACACACACACACACACACACACACACACCAATAACCATAAAGAAATAAAAGCCTTGAAGCTAAAGAAAAGCAAAATGTCATGATTTGTGTGCATTTTTCTGCAAAACCAATTTGTTCTGTGGTGGAAGATAGAGTCTGCATTTGATTTCTACAAGATATGCAGTAATGGGTTATGTACTCCAGGGAAAAACTATTCTTGAGGGAGCAAGAATGTGATGGATTCACTCCCTCGGTGAGGTTTGTAATATGTGGCACTTTTAGTGCGAGCAGGTATTTGGTCTATAAACTGGGAGAGCACAGCATTAGTGGTAGCACGTTTCTAAATGAAGAAGAATGCAGCTCTCCCTCTCACTCTGGTTATTAGTCCTTCTGGGGATAAACAGGAAGATGAAGTGTTTTCCTGCTGTTGTGTTTGCCTGTCACGGTAATGTGCACACGCCCAGTCGCCGGCACCCTTCCGCAGCCCTGCAGTCTTGCTATTTTCGTGAGGGGCTGTTCATTGTGAAGCCTGGGCTCATTCTGAGCCGAATGGAGTCAGGGTTCTTTCAGCTCCTTGTTCAAATGCTCCCTCTCAATTAGATGCTCCACGATTAGCTGCTTTGCAATTAGACACCGGATCTCTTAGTCTGTGAACAACCAGTTTCTTGGTCCCCAGAGACCACTTCATGTCCTCCCTCCTCAACGTGTGCTTTCTGCTTGTTGCAGTTTAAAAGCAACTTAAAAAGAGGCAGATCTGGCAGCCAGATGGCTTCCCAGAGGATCCCCGGAGGCTCCCTGGTGCCTGTGTGCCCCAAGACCCGGCTCCGGTCCTCAGATGGCTGTGGAACTTGTCATCTCCAACCCTGATTTCTTCTATGGGCTTTGTTCATGTTAACTAATTGCATAGCAGACTGACTGATAAGCTGAAGAGCCAATTTATTTATTTACTATTAAAAATATGCTTGGCAAGCAATAGATCTGTCAGTCACTCGGTTCTTTCTCTTCTCCGAGATAAACCAAAGTTGGGAAGCCAAATTATAGATCATCAGGTTTCTTGGTGAAGGGAAAACAGACATACACTGCTTCTTGGAATGTAAATTGAGACAAACTTTCTGGAAGGCAATTTTTTGTTTGGTTACATGAAGACATTTTGCGTTGAAGCATGATGTGTTCATTCTTTGTGTCTCCTCTCACCCTTGAATTTATTTTATAGTGGAGTCTTGTCTCTGTCACTGACTAAAAACTTGGCTGACTCCTTCACTTTTCCACTTATGGAAGAGGTTAGCCTAGGTCAAAATCATAAACACAGACTTAATTCACATATGAAGATTATACAGTCCAAGCTACAAATCAAATGCCATCCTTTGTTCAGAGGTAAGACTTTCCTCTTACAGCTGAGGCTGCCTAGCTTTTCGACAGTGGTTCCGATTACCTTTTCTCTCGCCTCTTTCCTGCTTTCTATTTGCCCATTTGTGTCTTCGGGACTCTCAGAGGATGGAACACATCAAAGGAAGAGGATATTAAACTTGAACCGAGAGCCACTCCTTCTAGTTATGGGGCCCCATGTGCAGCTCACCTGACATTCTCGTCACAAGTCCACTTCTGTTTCCAAACACTTAGCCCTTCAGCCCGAGTGATCCAGGGAGAAAGTGTCGGCTTTATTTCCATCCTTTGAAATTTGGTTCAGGCACTTAATTTTGGTGTCAAACATCAAGGGCAATTAAAATCTATATACATTAGTTTAGTGTGTCTATTTTCTCAGCCTGAATTCCTAGACCAGGAAATGTCCTGGTCACGAGTGGTAGTAAGCACAACAGGTAAGAGTGAGGATTCTAAAATCAGTTATTTTCAAGTGCCAGCCTCAAAACTTCACTTTTAAATCATGTTATATATGCCATGAGAGCTTTAAAGATGTTCATAACAATAGCAAATGTTTATTCAGCACTCATTGTACATCAGAGACTGTTCCAAAGTTATTGTTTTTTTAAGATTTATTTATTTATGCGTACAAGCTGGGGTACAGGCCAGAGGAGTGGGGTGGCGAGAGGGTTCACCAGAGCCAGAGTGGGGAGCAGAGCAGGCAGATTGACTGAAATACACTGTTGAGGGGAGCAGCGGGCAAGGCAGGAGAGGTCTGCTGTGCCATGTGAGAATCTCTCCAGCCAGGCGTCGAACTCGTATTACTGCTGTGCAGCTCCACAGCGCAGCGCTTAACCGCTGCGCCACCGGGGAGGCCCTGTCCCAAAGTTTTATCGAGGCTAACAAGCTTAGCTTCTTGACAGTGCTGTGAGGTATATATTATTACTATCTCCATTTTTGCAGATAAACAGAGGAAAGAAAGATTAAATAATTTGCCTAAAGTCACATTGCTAGAGAGTGATAACTCGAATTCTATGCAAATAGTCTGACTCCAGAACCTACACTCTGAATGGTTCTGCTTACAAACATTCTTGGACACAGTCATTTCAACTGTAGGCACTTGGTTTGAGAAAATGGCTAAAGAGACACACAACATGATACACCTATATCTCAATGCAACAATTTGACCAATAATCTTATTTATGTGAATCTATGTTATGGAAAGTAAAGCATGTACATGAGGAGAAAACCCAGAAGTGACTGTCCACCAGTAGGACTGTGGCCAACTTATTATGGTATAGGCACACAATTATATTAATAGATTTCTTTAAAATGATGAACTAGATCCTGGTTATTGATCTAGAAGGATGTCCATAATACATTGTGTGAGGAAAGTTTCTTTTATGATAATGTGTAAAATAAAATCCTGTTTTGTAAAAACAAACAAGAGTCTTTGCATATGGTATGAAAGTTTGCATAAGGGCAAAGAAAGGTAGGGTGGTTACTAACTAGGATGTTTACTTTGGCTACCTTATATCTAGAGCATAATGAGTAAATATGTATTTGTGTGCCTTTATGCATATTTGGATTGTCTCACTGTTTGAAACAAGAATTTATATTTAACATTTTTAATTTTTCACCAAAGAAAAAGAATATTAAATGATATAGAAGATATTTGTGACATACTGTCAAATAAAAAAAATTAAATCCAATTTTATAAAACAATCTAACATGCATATAAACATATGTACTTGTGTTTATGTGAGTATAGAGAAAAAGACTGGAAAGATTGTAGAACTGGAAACATTAACGGTGATTATCTCATACTTGTGGGGTTTTTATTGCCTTTGATCAAAGAATTAAAGAAAAAATGCTAAAAATAAAAAGGGAGGTCAAAATGAGGACAATTTATTAGGAACAATAAAGAATTAGATTTCAAATTAGATAAAGAATTAGAATTAGAATTGAAACATCTTTTTAGGGCCTCCCTGGTGGCGCAGCGGTTAAGCGCTGTGCCGTGGAGCTGTTGGCAGCAGCGATGCGAGTTCGACGCCCAGCCTGGGAGAATCCCACATGGTGCGGCAGACCTCTCCTGCCTCACCCACTGCTCCCCTCAGCAGTGTATTTCTGATCTGCCTGTTCTGCTCCCCGCTCTGTGTCTGGTGAAGCCTCTCGCCACTCCACACCTCTGGCCTATACCCCAGCTGCATGTATAAATAAATAAATCTTAAAAAAGAATTGAAACTTCTTTTTAGAGAGAGAGTGATTGGTGAAATGGAGTCAGAGCAAAAAACTGAATGAACTTGAGGATGATGCTATTTGAGCAGTTAAGCCCTTGAAAAGGCTTTCTGAATACTAAAGTTGCACCTCCTGTGTTGTCAGCAATCTTCTTGTCACAATATATAATCTATGGGTCTCCCTGGTGGCACAACCAGTTAAGCACAGCACGGTGAAGCCATCCATCAGCAGCCACTGCAGCACTAGCTCGACATCTGGCCAGGGAGCTTCCCACATGGCGCAGCAGACCTCTCCTGTCTCGCCCGCTGCTCCCCTCAGCAGTGTATTTCAGTAGATCCACCTGTTCTGTTCCTCACTCTGTCTCTGGTGACTCTTCTCACCCCTGCACCTGTGGCCTATACCCCAGCTCTTCTATGCAAAAATAAATAAAGATCTTTAAAAAAATAAATATAAATAAATAGTTCACCCTAACTGCTGTGTACAGAACATATTAGAAAATGACTAAAGAGGGTCCTCCCTGGTGGCGCAAGGGGTTAAATCTCAGCCTGTGACGCTATCCGCAGTCATTGCAGCACAAGTTCAATTCTGGCCAGGGAGCTTCCCACATGGCGCAGCAGACCTCTCCTGTCTCGCCCGCTGCTCCCCTCAGCAGTGTATTTCAGTCAGTCTGCCTGTTCTGCTCCCCACTCTGTCTCTGGTGAATCCTCTCACCCCACCCCATACCTTTGGCCTAAACCCCAGTTCTTGTATGCATAAGTAAATAAATTTAAAAAAAAAAAAGAACAATATTTAACCTACAAAGATTAGAGAAGACCCAATTTTGAGTTTTTTTTGTGTCTGACCAACATTTTCCATTCAAAATACTCTAATTCTAAAGTATAGTTATACATAAGAGGAAAGATAAAAGAACTTTGGGTAGATGTTTAATAAGAAGAGGAAATGAATCCAGAAGACCTGTAGATGTGGGACATACATGGAACTGGGAGTCGGATGTGGTTGGTGGCTGGAAGGGGAATCCTGGGGCAGGATACGACAGTGCTTTGCGCACCTATAACCTGAAAGCCACTGAATGTGTCCTCTGAAGACAACGGACCTAAATTATCTGTTTGTCTTAAGAACTGGACGTAGCTCTTTCAGCCAAAGGAGGTGGTGTTTTTGCCTTTTATCACTTGCGTTGCCTCACAGGGCAGCAGCATTGGAAGCAGCAAAGGATGGAGGAAAAAAACTACTCAAAAGTCCCAGGAGGGCGGGGGGCAAGGAGGGAGAGAATGAGAGAGAGAGAGAGAGAGAGAAAGAGAGAGAGAGAGAGAGAGAGAGAAAGAGAGAGAGAGAGAGAGAGAGAGAGAGAGAGAGAGAGAGAGACACCTAGAGGAGCTACCTCTTTGGAGATACAGCCTAGAGGGCTCACATCTCTGGAGATAAGGCTGCTTCCCCTAGCCCAGTCTCACACTTTTATTAGAAGGGGTTAGATTCAGGGATGGTGGGCAAGTATGTGGAAGAATGTGCATGGTGGGGATGTAGATTGGGATGCATAGTAGTCTGCACAAGCTAGGAGGAAATGAATCGTTGCCTGGGGGATGCCAAAGCTGCTGTTGATCGAAACATCCTATCTCTGATCCCTGTTTACACTTAACTTCCTGTCAAGGTGGTTTAGCTAGTTATGCTAATGTGGTCCTAATTTCTGCCCCTATTTTTGGCAGATCTCCACATACCAAGACTCTTGTCCTGGTTAGAGGCTCCTGCCTGACTCTACATGTCAGCTTGGCCAAACGGCTCCTTCTAGGCACCAAGACTACATCCCATGAACAAAGGGGCCTGAGGAATGTGCACAATTGTCATTTGTAGAACTTTGCGAATTACACTGAAGGCAAGTGAGGGGAGGTGTTTTAGGAGGAAAAAAATCCTTTTATTTCTTTCTAGTCTAGGTAATATCCAAACCTCAATTTATTGTACAGAGCCTTAGAGCTATTCTTTTCAAAGTAAGGATAGCACATGGAGAAAAGGAAATGGGACTATTATAAAATTTAAAAAATTAATGACAGTAAAAATCCTAGGCTTCTTTACCATTGAAAATTGTGGAGAAGTTAACTCTCATTGATCAGAGTATATCATAAAACTGAGCTGTGAAAGATCAAAGAACAGAATTCTTGCTCTTTCAGCGGGATGCCACTCAGGAAAAGGACTGTAATGTGAAATGAGGAATAGATAGCAATTTATTTTTTATTGTCTGTCATGTCAATAGTACAGTTTTGAACTCCATTGTTGAGGGGAATGTCAATGGTCCCTAATTGGTCCAGCATAGCCAAGAGGTGAAGCGTTTCTCTTAGGGTTATAGTAGTGCTTATTGCAGCTGTTGAGCAGCAGTACTTCCTGAAAGGCCGAGTTAATGGTGAAACAGAATGCCTTTTCCTTTTATGTGTCTTTGTGTGTGATATTTTCAGCTGTTAACTCAAGGTTGAAATAGACCAAAGTGATAATCTGAACATAAGAGTGTGAGTAAAACCTCTGTTGGGTCTATGCCAGAGACCCCCGACTTTGGGCTTGTCCACATCACCTAGATCATGTACTATGGGGGATTTTTCTAATTAGGCACTTCTGGAAAAATTTATGACATGTAATCAGGAAATATTCTTAAACCTTGAAGCTGATTTTTAAGCAGCAAGTTCTTGGTTATGCTTTGTTCTGCCCTCCTATTTCAGAGGACTAGATGTAAGAATTCCTTCACAAGGTCACTTTACCTCCTTTTCTGTTGAGTTCCTTCAGGTATAATCCACTGACTTTTACCTTTGGCCTCTCTTTGTCTGCCAGAGCCATTTCCTGTGCCCATAAACATGCTCTCTAGTCTACTTCATTCTTTAACACCAACCCTCCACCCACTCAGAAAACCTTCCCTCACCTCCAACCCTCTTAACAGCTATCTGTAAATTCACTGGAAGTATAGACTGACTTTTCTTCTCTATCACTTTACCTTTCATTCTTCCCGCAATCATTTCTAAACTGAAAGGTCCACGGAGGTAGAAAAGAGAGGCAGGCAGGCATTATGACTCAAAACAAGTCTTCATTGTGGCTCTGGAGCGAGGTTTACAGACCCCCAGGGTGAGGTCCGCAAAGGGTGGGTCAAGTGAGGGGAACTTATATAGGGTGGTGTTTAGCCCAGAGGTTCTGCAAAGGATCTTCAGTTATGTGGAAGGAGCTGTTTTTTGGAAGGAGGTGTTTTTCCTCTCGGTCCCCCTTTATCGGACTGGGTTATCTGGTGTTGCGGTAAGGGTGGTGAGGGGGTGGGCACCAGGGTGTCGGGAAGTTGTTTTTCTTTAAGTTGCTTTTTGCTCAGGTGACTGAGTGGCCTTCTGCCAACCCAGGCCCAGACCTAACATAAACCAGTTTTCATATTCATCTCGCCATTGAAGATGATGCTAGATTGCCGAATTCTCCTGCTCCCTGATCTCTGAGGCATTTAACATTTCTGTCCCTTCCCCTTTCTTGTAATTCTTATTCCTTGGCTTTTGCAATACTAATCCCACTGCTCTTTTTCAGTCCTTACTGGTTTAATCTCATAGTGCCTGCCCATAGAATCTGGTATTTTCCAGATTCTTTCTGGTTTGGGAATAATAAAGTGCTATTTATTCATTTCAGGTACTATGAGAACCCTGTATGCAAAGTGACTAAGATATTACCAACAATTTGGAGTCCTTGAACATATTACCTATCATTTCCTAGCCTCAGATTTCTCATACAGAAAATCATAACAGGACTAAGAGCAACTGACTCAATACGCTTCTCTGCCAATCTCTTCCTCCCTTAGTTAATGGGACTTTTTTTTACATCTTGACATAAGCTACCAACCTGGGAATCACCCTATATCTCCATTCCCTTCAACTTCCACATCCAATTCTAATAAATCTCCAACTCTATAACTTGCCTATCAGAAATATTGCTTCAATGCAATAGGTCCTTTGTTCAAGTCATTTCATCATAATGTTGATGAGAAAAAGTCTCTGCTCACTTCATTGAGTGGCGCCATTAATCGAGGACCTGCCTTCATTGTACACTGCTGTTTTGCTTAGTGTTGCAGTTTCCAAGCACCTGTGTAACAACACTGAGGATTTGTCCATCTGCCACTCCGTCACTGCCTGGCCCATTTTTCACCTCTGCTTTCCTTTCCTTTAAGTTCTACATTAGCTCCCAAAGCTATCCTCCATAATGCTTCTAGAGTGACTATTTTTTTTTCCATTTTTTTTATTGTTATTTGTGTCTTTTACATTTTGTATTCCCCTTGGGCAGCCCACCACCAATTCACCCGTGATCCATCTCCATGGTCCCCTGTATTCTCCTCTCTTCCATTTTGTGCCCTTATTCTCCCCTCCCCCCTCCCCCACCGCTGAGTGTCTCTCTCCCACCTGGCCTCCCTATAGTCCTGTTATAAGTGAAACCATTCGATATTTTTCTTTTTCTT